>CAJQZJ010032273.1:4655332-4687561 GCA_907164525.1 Lophiomys imhausi | reverse complement strand
TCTATCTATCTATCTATCTATCTATCTATCTATCTATCTATCTATCTATCAATTCTCTCTTCCTATCTACCTACATCTCTGTCTCTCTCTCTGTCTCTTCACCCCCACCCCGACCCAATGTACATGGTCTCTGCAATCTATGTCTAGTAATTTTATGGTTTTCTTAATTTAGATACTTAATGTTCTTCAACATGGTAACAAAATGGAAACACCATCATTATAAGATACCACATGGCATGTGGCAGAATCAGTATGCAAAGACATATTAAGGATTTCTGGGTTCTGTATTCTTTCTACTACATGATTGGCTCATTCACAGATGATGAGCTCCTCTGCACAAGTTTGAATATATGCTCCTTGTTAAAGAGTTACTGGTAGTTCCACTAGGGTGGAGTGTCCCACTAACAGGTAACCAAGTCCATGTTCCTGTTCTTTTGGGTCTATTGATCGTAGAATCATTATCCTATACTATATGGCTAAAATCCATTTATAAGTGAATAGATGCCATGTGTATCTTTCTGAGTCTGAGTTAGCTCACTCATGATGAACTTTTCTAGTTCCATTCATTTGGTTGCAAACTGCATGATTTCCTTGTTTCTGATAGCTGAGTAGTATTCCATGGTGTAAATGTACCAGTTTTTTTTTTAAATCCATTTTTCAGTTGATGGACATCTGGGTTGTTCCAGTTTCTAGCTATTGCAAATAAAGCTGCTATGAACACAGTGAAGGAGATGTCTTTGTGGATTGGTGAGAAATCTTCTGGATATATGCCCAGGACTGGTATGGCTGGGTCTTGAGGTAGAGTTAATTCCTTGGTTACCTGTTAGTGGGACACTACACCCTAGTGGAACTGCCATGTATGTATGCCCTCTGTGCAAGAGGAAGCTCTTAGACCTCATGTGACTAATGAACTGAAGGGGGGCTGATACATGGAGGCACCCCACATTGGACAGATGGGATGGGTAGGAGAGGGGGTAGAGGGTGGGGAGGGTGGGACCGGGAGGGGGTGTTAATGGAAATGTAACTTGAATAAATGTTAAAAGAGAGAGAGAGTGAGAGAGAGAGAGAGAGAGAGAAGAAAACAGTGCTACACATTGGCCATCTGAAGATGCTGTGAAGTAAAGAATAAAATGTAATCAAGTACCTTTAAAAAAAAGCAGACAGGAGGGAGAGGGGGAGGAGGGTAGAAGGGTGGGACTGGGGTGGGGGAGGGGGGTGGGACTGTGATTGAGATGTAACTTGAATAAATAAATGCTGAAAAAAAATACATAAGGTGTAAGGAAAAAAAAAGAGTTACTGGTTCTCTGTTTGAATTTCTCTGTAAGTACAAAGTGTTAATAGCACACAGCCACCAGGCTCTGCTTTGCTGGAACAAGAGTCAGAAGGAGCAGGCTTGGTATGTGTTGAATTTGCATCTCTGCTAAAGAATCTTTGGGTTTCCTGGGCACCCTCCCAGAAAACTCCCCAAATAATGCAGAACCCACTTGGAACCTTGACAGATCTTGTGAAAAACTCACATGTATGTTTTATTAGTTGTAATTCTGGAGATTTCTCTCTTCTTCCAGTTATAGGGCAATGTTGTGAGTTGCCCTTGTGTCAGCCAGGTAGCCTCTGTTGTTTCCTTGGTTGAGAGTTTAAATTACTCTAGCCATTACTCTCTTTGAAGATTTAGACTTGAAAGAAAAGATAGGCGCTTCCTAGTCCTGGGATGCAGAGGGTGGGTGTTTGCCCTCTCCTCTTCTCCTCAGCAATGGGAGCCTGAGAAAGGCCAGAGCCAGGGTGGAACAAACTGAGAATGGATGACAAGCGCCAACTCGGTGTCAGTGAGACAGAACATCATGTTTTTATGAATCTTCCATCCACTTCAATTGAATTAGTGATATATAAAATAATTAGTCTGTTTAGTCCTTTCAAAAGCTTTCAAATTTCTTTGTAAAAACACATTATAAATAAATGTTTTCAAAGATGTCCTCATCTCAGGACAGTAATTGTGATGCAAAAGAAAATAAAAGTGAAAAGAAAACGAATGTAACATTCTTACTGCTTAAATTTCCCAAGTGCTGAGACAGCAAACAAATAACACATGGAGATATTTAAAGACATATTTTCATATTCAGTGTACATATTTGTAGAATAGCTTGAATTATTCTTAAGTTATTTATAAGTTTATATGTACTTTGTTTCAGATTTTATCTTTATGGTGTTTTAAAAATTAGTTTATTAGTCACGGATTAAGCAGGCTGCTCTCCTAGTGAAGGAGCAATATCTGATAGTTTTGTTTGTAGTTTTTAAAACAACTTCCTGTTAGTGAATTTTAGATCTTTAGACCTTTCTAAAGACATAGTCTGACTGAGCAACCCAGGCTGGTTTTCATCTATACCACCATACTAGGCTGTCTACCAGATTAAAACAAACAAACAAACAAACAAATGTGCAGATTATGTTAATCTTTATTATATAGTATATACTTTGCAGAAAACTCCTATCTCCCAATAGAAATTACTAATAGATATGTTTTAAAATATAATCAGCCTTTGTTAGTGTTAATCCTTTTGACACAAATGGTCTGATAAATATTTTAGAAGGCCTTTTTTTAATTAGTCTAATCTATGGCATTTTAATACTTTTATTTTGTTTTACTTTTTGAGACAGGTTCTTCTATATAGACAAAGCTATCCTTGATCTTGTGATTTCATGTCTCAGTCTCCCTAGTATTGGGGTTACAGGCATGTATCAATATGCATCACAAATCACATTTTATCTGCCTCTTACAAAGATAAAGTATAAACGTGTTAAGTGAGCAATTAACTCTGGCTCATCTAAGCATACATAAGGTCTAGACAGCATCATCTGAACCTTCATCCTTTGAGAACTGCCCTCCTTGGTTCAGCACTGCAGAAAAGGTGAAATGCTTTGGTGGGATGTGTTGGTGTACTGCACACTACAAAACAATTAGCTAAAAGAAGCCAAGTAGTTTGAAAGGAAAAGTGTGCAGCAGCCATGCGACCGAGTCTTACGAAAATGATCAGACATCCTGTTTCAGGACAGAGTTGCCATGGAGGGAAAGTCAGCTCTAGAAGAAAGTGAACTTGAGAACTTTTCTATTTCTGTAATCTTTCTTCCTCAAGTCCCCTACCCCGTCCCCACCCCCCTGCCTAACTCCACTTCCTAGTTACAGTAATTAAAAAGGAGGATGTATCCCAATGGAATGCTTCTTTGTTTGAAACTTCCTTACCACCGTTTATTGTCACTATTGCCATGTGACTGGTGTGTGAGTGATACCCTCTACAGAAGGTGAATTCTCTGTATTTCTTGACCTTGCTATTAAAATTAGTTATTAAGTTTAAAAATGTAAATGAATTCCTAGCTGGCAATCCACTTCCAGGAATCTATCCCAGAGACATAAATGCATCAGTAAATAGGGACATCCAAGGGTATATATTGTAGCATAATTTATAGTGCCAAAATTAAATCAAAATGATGGCTAACACTCAGGGAAGCAATGACTAGATAATTCTCTAGCCAATCCCAGAACACTGTGTGACCATTAAACAGATTTAAGTTTATTCCAAGAACCCGTGATTTTTCCCAGGTAATTTCAGGGAGAAAATTGGATTTTTTAAAAAGTCTTTTAGTTTTAAAAGCCTTTGTTTATATATGAGTATCTATGAAAATACACCTATATAAAATTTAATGACTCTAGGGAGAAAGTGTATGGAAATATACCAGGCTGCTCCCATGCATTGCCATGGGAATGGGGCTTAAGCTGGCTTAACATAGTCTTCCTTACTAACACAAAACTTGGATGTGGGGCTTCTATGATGTACCGAATGCCGAATGTCTGGAAAGCAGTACATTCCATCATGAAGAGTTTTATTTGATCATTCTTAAACTTCAAATCTTGATTAACCAACCTGGGACTTAAGTTTGTTAATTCAAAATCTTATGACATTCAGACAAATAATCATTACTAGGATGGGGGTGTAGCTCAGTGGTAGTGTATGCCTAACATGCCCTGGGCCCTATGTTCAATTTCCAGCATTGAAATAAAGGCAGGTCATTTATCCAACTTGTTGATGTGTGTTACCATGTGCAAAGTTTAATAGGAATTATTAAATTCCTCTAATTGTTCATCAATGTATACAAGCAACATTGAATTTTGGTATGTTTACTATTTAAATTTCAAATTTAAGTTGTTATTATTAGTGTGGTGTGTGTATGTGTGCATGTGCTGTGTGTGTGTGTAGTGTTTGTGTGTATGTGCATGTAGTATGTGTGTGTATGTGTGTAGTGTGTGATGTTTGGGACAGTACCAGTGTGCAAGCACCACAGTGAGCATGTGTGGAACAACTTTTGGTTCTTTCCTTTCACCTTGTTGAGGCCAGGTCTCTCTTCTGGCCTCCTACATACTCCAGACTTACTGGCCTATGTGCCTCAGGCCAATTCATCTGCCTCCACCTCCCCTCTTGCTGCAGCTGAGTACTGGATTTACAGATATTTACAATACTGTATCTGTTTTTTTACATAGGGATCCAAACTCAGGTCCTGAGGCAATCACTACACATTAAGCCATCTTCACAGTCTGTAGTTAGTACTCTTGAGATACTCCCTTAGACAACATGAAGTTGAATCAATAGGAGATTGGTGAGGACCTAGGAGAAGTTAGAGAAAGAAAAGAATACTATCAAAATATAGTGTATAAAATATTAAATTTAATAAATACAAAAACCCTTTTGATCAAAAATGGGTGGCAAATACTACCTTATTGAAAGATAATGGAACAGACTGAGAGAAATTATTTACAACAAATAACATATATGGTAAGAATATAAAAATGTGATAAAAGAAAAAGGACTGAAGAGATGGCTCAGTGATTAAGAGAACTGGCTGCTCTTCCAGAGGACCTGGGTTCAATTCCCAGCGACCACATGGCAGCTCACACCTATCTGAAACTCCAGTTCCAGAGCTTCTGACACCCTCACACAGACATACATGCAGGCAAAACACCAATGAATATTAAATAAAAATAAACTATTAAAAATCTGTGATAAGAAAACCTCTAAAATAAAAAGAAATGTAAAAAGTAGGGAACACATAGAGGAACAGAAAATGCCAGAAGGAGAAGCAATGTCCAGTCCTGTCACAAAACAGTGTTGGACCTCAAGAGTCATCCAAAAACCAGGTTAAAACAACATTTTGGTTTTTTTTACATTAAAGTTTGAAAAAGCCAAGTTCAGTGCAGCCTCTTTAGGGAGAACATATTGAAAGTCCACATTCCCTGTGAGCTTGCCAATCTAAAAGATGGCAGTATTTTAAAAGGTGTGTACAAATGCTTCTCATGAAGCACCAGAGCACTGCAGTGGGGGAAAATGTGAAGCAACTTAAATGCCAGTTATAGGACAGTTTAAAGAAGTCACCTTTTAGTAGATGCCATTAGTACAATGAGATAAAACACAGCAATTCAAATAGATACATAAAATGAAGTAGTATCCAATGGGAATTTTAAAAAGACATAAAACAACTCTATGTCAACATGTATGCATATGATTGGAAAAATTCCTTAAAAACAAACACAAAACTTACAGAATTTATTAATTGTTGACTTTTAAAATATATTTTATTTGCAATGTCTGCTTTTTCTTTTTTAAAGATAATCTCCCCATGTAGCCCAGACTAGCCTTGAACTTGTGATCCTCCTATCCTTGCCTCCGAAGTGCTGGGTTACAGGTGTGCACCAGTATGCCTTGCTGTTGTCATATTTACATTGCCATTTGTATCTATAAAAAGAAAATATCCACAATTTGCTAATCCTGGGTAATGAGCATACTGTTGTTTGTTATATCATTCTTTGTGTTTACTGAACTTTGAATGTTTTCCAAGACACGTAAAAGTATTACTGTAAGTGATCTTAAACAATAGTAGGTAGGAAGAGGTCCATTAAAAGACCATTCAAAACATAGCAGTGTGTTGCATTTAGAGTGTATCATAATGGAAATGGATTACTAAGGACATGTTTTGGAGATAAAGCTTTCAAATTGCTCATATGTCTCTGAATTTTAGTTCATACTGGCACCACTCCTAGCAGTAGGTTTGCTTCTTGCTTGGAGTTGGAGCTTCCTAACAGTTCTTCACTTTACTAAAACCATGGCTAATATGGAGCATCCTGTATAGTTCCCTCAAACATCCTTTAAAAATAGTTACTTAGAACAACGTACCAATCATTCCAGACATAAGGAAAACTGAATGACCCTTTATGTTATTGAGAAGCCCTCTAAAATGCCAAGTAATGCTCAGTAGGTTTCTGCTGTTTTAGTTGACAATGGCATAAATATATGATGCTGTAATATTTACAGCATCATAAAGGCACTATCCTCTGGCTTTGGAACATAAGTGGCAAGATTGCTGCTTTGCTTTCCCAGCTTTGAAAGGCTGAACTCAGTCCCTTCTCCTTGAAATTAAGTCACTCCAACTTCCCTGACTTTTTTTTTTTTCACAACTTTGAGTTTCTTGCCTCTATTTGAAGAGGATGTCTGTGACTCATTAAGTCTATCTGGATAACACAAAACAATCTGGATATCTCAAGATTTTTAATTAATTTTGAACAATCTCAGTTTAAAAGGGTAACACATTTGCAGCCTTCAGGGCCAGGGTGTGGGCAGCTCTGGGAACACTGTTCTCCTGACTACAGTTTTTTAAGAATATTCCTTGCACCGAGATCTACACCCTTGTTACTTCACCATAAAATGTTTTTGTTTTGTTTTCTTCTTACAGGCATGAGGGAGAGCTGCACCACAAACCAAAATTGGTAATTTGTCTTGATCTAGAAATACTCAGTATCTCTTGATAATTGTCTTTTATCAACTGGGTTTTTTTTGGGGGGTTGCAATTTTAGTTTTTTGAGACACAGTTTCTCTGTGTATCTCTGGCTATCCTGGACTCACTTTGTACACCAGGCTAGCCTTGAACTCACAGAGATCTGCCTGCCTCTGCCTCCTGAGTGCTGGGATTAAAGGTGTGTGCCACCATGCCTGGCAATTACAGACAGCTGTGAACTTCCATGTGGGTTCTGGGACTTGAAACCAGGTCCTTTGGAAGAGCAGCCAGTGCTCTTAACCACTGAGCCATCTCTCCATCCTTTATCAACTGTCTTAAAGAGTTAAAATATAAGTTATGATTTTCAAGTTGTTAAGAATGGGCCTTATCTCCAGGCTTCAACTTCCAAGCAAACTGAACTCTTCCACGATTGTGTTGTACTTCAAGGTAACCTACCTGGTAAGGCAGGCTCTCAGTCATAGCCAAGAATGTTGTCTTTATTCTCAACATTTCTGAAGCCTCGTTTTTGGAATTGTCTTTAAAGACAGTTCACCAGACACACAGGAAAACCCAGCTCATTATTTTAAGGTCATAAGCCGCTCTGCCTACTCTGTCTTCTTCCCCTCTCTATTGTTTTAATCCACTTAGCTTCTTCCCTGCTCCTTCCTCTGCTGAGATTAGTGCCAGAGATCTGAGAGGTTCAGAGGAAGACCTGGAGAGCCAGAACTCAGCTGAGAAGGGGGCAGGGAAAGCTACACACAGTTCCTGGGGTAGCAAATTTTAACATCAGTTTACTTGTGTGTGCCAGCTCATTTCTTGTACTACAAAAGAACATTCTATAACTTTTGAATGTCAAGAACTATTAAATAAATAAGGGTAAATAGCAAATACCATTGCTATTTACAATCACAAGTTATGGAATCATTCTAGCTATCGACAGGTGAATATATGGCATATATATACAATAGAATTTTATTTGGTGGAATAGAATGCTATTTACAGGAAAATGAATGCAATGGGAGACCATCATGTTAAATGAGACGAGCCAAACTCAGGAAGAAAAAAAAAACAGCATGTTTTCTTTTGTATGTGGAATCTACATTTATATTTACACATATTTGTCATGAAAGTAGAAGGAAAAATATTTGGGGAAATGAACTGGACAAGCAAGAGAAGGGCAATGTGAAGAAAGTCTATGATATATCTGTTTGAAAATGTCTTAATGAAACCTATTAATTTGTTCAACAAATATATGCCATAAAATAAGTATATGTTGAGAAAGTTTACTGTTTGTTTACACAAATAAATGAAGACAATATTGATGACATTCCATGAAATGTGAGTACAATACAAAGCGATTATGTTTGTAAATAATGCAGTTCTTAAATGTAAACACAATCAAGTCATATTATAGTTTTAATTACTGAATTTACATAGTATTTGCCATAATCTTTTAAATGTCTCATTCAGAATCATATAGAATATTTATGTGTGTGTTCTTCTTGAACTAATTAAACTTGCTCCTCAATAAAATATGTCCCTCTATGGAGAGTAATGAAAGGAAACACAATATGTACTCTTTAGATTGTAATCTCACATAGGAAAAATGTTTTCCTCCTTGTAGGACAGACTTCCTCTAAGAAACACAACTGGGGGCTGGAGAGGTGGCTCAGAGGTTAAGAGCACTGGCTGTTCTTCCCAAGGTCCTGAGTTCAATTCCCAGCAACCACATGGTGGCTCACAGCCATCTACATTGAGATCTGCTCGGGCATATATGTAGAGCAAATACTGTATACATAATAAAAAAAATGTTTAAAAAAAAAAAAAGAAACACAACTGCCACTCAGCTTCCTCCAGTGGCTCATCATCTTGCTATCCAAATAGAAAACTAAATTCTAAGGCTAGCCTTCCAATATATAGCCATCATCCACATGTGGCCATTGAACATTTAAATATTCCTAGTCTAAATACAATCTGCGTTCAGTATTAAACATGTAAGATCTCAAAAACTTAGAATAAAACACCCCAAATTCATTTCATCAATAATTTCCTGTTAGCTACATGTCGAAATATTTACATAGAATGCGTCAAATATATTTCAAAAACTAATTTTGCTACTCCCTTCTGCTCCATAAGGGTACATCCTAGGAGGTTTTTCAGTCTGCACATTTTGGTCCTGTCTTGGCTCAGGTTAGTTTTCTGTTGGGTAGTACTGCTGTTGTATAAGGTCATTAGGGAAGTATTCTTCCTGGAGGATCAGATGGCTCAGCCTCTGAACAAATATGCTGGAATGAGTTGTGGTATGTGTATGCATGAAAACACATTCAACTAGAAATCTTTCAAAGCACCAGCCACTCTTAATTACCCTAAACAGTTTATGACAATTAGTAGTAAAAGGCCGAAACATCACATTTCATTTTTTTTTCTTTACCTCCTAACCCTTCCATCCCATTTCTCTGGGGTGGGGTGTCCTTATATAACAGTCCCTCATCTCAGTTGAGAGGTCGTATGAGGGCCAAGAGCCTCTTCATTCATTGGGGATCTACGAAGCAGTACCATCAGTGAAAAGTGTCTCGTTGCCCGGGAGAGAGAACTACTAAACAATTAAGAAATGCAAACTGGGGGGCCAAGATGGTGGCGACCTACACTGATGCATTTTGAACGTGGGAAAAAAGAGCCATAAAAAACAGAGTTATTGGGGACTGTGCAAAAACCGGAGGGGCTAGACCCCCCCGGGAACATTCACAGCTCCCAAGGGACTGTTAAAAGTCCCAGGGTAAGGCTCTCCCCCCATCTCTCGCAGACACTGAAGCCACTAAACCCGGGATTCAGGAACTCCCATTTGGAGAGGCGCCTGGTAAGATCGACCCCAACTCACAGCAGGCAGAATCAGAGGCCACTTGGTGATCGCCCACTAGCCCACTGGGCTCCCCACACCTCAGGAAGAACTTATAGCCACATAAGAAACTTTGCGGAATAGTGGAAGTCTTAGCAAGGAAGAAACAGGGCACTCGGCGGGTGGTCCGCAGGCGCTCGAGATGCGGAGGTTCCGAGAGAGCGGGAAGCCGGTGGGCAAAGTAATCAGGGTGGGAAGTAGGCTCAGGCGGGCGGGAGTAGCCGAATCCCCACGGATCCACGGCAGCGCAGCTGGGGAGAGAGCCCGGCGCGGGTGGGACCAAATCCCCACGCACCCACGGCAGGACAACTGGGGAGGGAGCCCAGCACAGGCGGCAGGCGGGGCCAGGGATCCGCGCACCCACGGCTGAGCTGCTGGGGAGAGAGGCGCACTCAGGCGGCCGGAGGATCCGGGGCTCGGTGCACCCACAGCCGAGCAGCTAGGGAGGGAGACCCGCGGCTGGGCGGACAGGGAGGGAACCAGGCACCGGGGTCAGGCCTGTGGCGAGAAGCCAAGTGACAAAGCAGAAGTCAGGGGACCATAGCTGTATTCTGGAAAATCCAGACATATTAGGTGTGGAGCCAGACTCTGTCAGCCTCCGTGATGACAAACGAAGCCCACAGAATCTGTGCCTGGGCAAACAGGTCCATACCATCAGAACCATTACAGGCTGATAACTCAGAGTACAACATAGAGAATTCTGAATTGGGAGCAGTGAAACAATCCCGGTCCATTACTCACAACCTGGGAAGAGGCTGCACCAGCTCACAGTGCTTCAGGTGATTAAAACCACAGTGACCCTGAAATCCCCCTGTAAGCAACTACAGATAGCCAAATAACTCGTCCCCTGCACCAAAGCATCCCCTGTGGATCCAAGCACAGAAAACGACAAGAACAGACAGCTAAACACACACACATGGCCAAAGGTCCAAGAAAAAATAGAAATCAAGGAAATATGACTCCAACAAAGCAGAATTATCCTAGCTGATCCAATTCGGATGACCTCACACCAACGGAAACACATGAAAACGTTGACAATTCTGCATTATGGAAAGTGATAGAGTCCCTGCAAGAAGAACTTAAAACTATGAAGGAATTCAAAGAAGCCACAATTTTACAAGTCAAAACAACGAACAACACCATTAAACAACTCCAAGCCAAGGTGACAGAGCTTGAACAGGAAAAGGACAAAGCAATGAAAGATTTTCATACAAAAACAAGCAAGCTGGAGAAGGAAATGTACAAAACAAACAAAACCATACAAGACATGAAAATAGAAATAGAAACAATAAAGAAAACACAGTCAGAGTTAAAAGAGGAAGTGGAGAATCAAGGGATGAGAACAGGAACTACGGATGTGAGTATCAAAAATAGGATGCAGGAGATGGAAGACAGGATCTCAGGCATGGAAGATTCGATGGAAGAAATCAGTACAACATCCAAAGAAAATGAGAAGGCTAAAAAATTCTCTCACCCACAACATCCAAGAAATCAAGGACTCAATGAAAAGACGGAACCTAAGAATTATAGGTATAGAGGAAAGAGAGGACTCCCGACTCCAAGGTCCAGGAAATATCTTCAACAAAATCACAGAGGAAAACTTCCCAAACCTGAAAAAAGAGATGCCAATAAAAATCCAAGAGGCTTACAGAACACTAAACAGATTAGATCAGAAAAGAAACTCCTCTTGCCACATAATTGAAACACCAAATGTACAGAACAAAGAAAGAATATTAAAAGCTGTAAGAGAAAAAGGTCAAGTCACATACAATGGCAGACCCATCAGAATTACACCTGACTTCTCCTCAGAAACTTTAAAAGCTAGAAGGGCCTGGACAGATATACTACAAGTCCTGAGAGATCATAGGTGCCCAGCCAGACTACTTTACCCAGCAAAACTTTCTACCAACATAGATGGAGAAAACAAGATATTCCATGACAAAATCAAATTTAAACAATATCTACACACAAACCCAGCCCTACAGAAAATCCTAGAAGGAAAATCCCAACCCAGAGAAGAAAACTCCACCCAAGAAAACAAAGGGAATAGAAAACCCCTCAGCAACTAAACCAAAAGAGGCACAGGACCATCACCTATACCAAACTAATGGGAAACAACAACCCCAGGTCACTAATATCCATCAACATCAATGGTCTCAACTCCCCAATAAAAAGACACAGATTTATAGAGTGGATCCACAAGCAAGACCTGTCCCTTTGCTGCACACAAGAAACACATCTCACTACCAGAGATAGTCACTACCTCAGAGTAAAGGGCTGGGAAAAGGTTTTCCAAGCAAATAGACCCAGGAAGCAAGCTAGAGTAGCCATCCCAATATCAAACAAAACAGACTTCCAACTGAAGTTAATGAAGAAAGACAAAGAAGGGCATTATATACTCATTAAAGGGAATATTCATCAAGAGGAAATCTCAATACTGAGCATCTATGCCAAAATACAAAGGCATCTACTTTCGTAAAAGAAACACTTCTAAAACTTAAAGCGCATGTCGATCACAACACATTAGTAGTGGGAGACTTCAACACCCCACTCACAACAATGGACAGATCATCAAGACAGAAGACAAACAGAAAATATTGAGTCTAACAGAGATCATGAAACAAATGGACCTAACAGACGTCTACAGAACATTTCACCCAAACACAAAGGAATACACCTTTTTCTCAGCACCCCATGGAACCTTCTCGAAAATCGACCACATAGTTGGACACAAACATAGTCTCAATAGATACAAGAAAATTGAAATAACCCCTTGTATCTTATCAGACCACCACGGAATAAAGCTGGTCTTCAACAGCAAAAGAATCAACAGAAAGCCTACACACACATGGAAATTCAACAGCTCCTTACTGGATGACCACTGGCTCAGGGAAGAAATAAAGAAGGAAATCAAAGACTTCTTAAAATCCAACGGCAATTAAGACACAACATACCCAAACCTATGGGATACATTGAAAGCTGTGCTAAGAGGAAAGTTCATAGCACTAAGTGTTTTCAAAAAGAAAATTGTGACAGCTCATATTAGTGAATTAACAGCTAAGCTGGGTGAATTGGAAAAAAAAGAAACAAACACTCCCAAGAAGAGCAGAAGGCAGGAAATCATCTAACTTAGGGCTGAAATCAACAACTTAGAATCAAAAAGAACTATACAAAGAATCAATGAAACCAAGAGTTGGTTCTTTGAGAAAATCAACAAAATAGACAGACCCATAGCCAAATTAACTAAAACGCAAAGGGAAAGAACCCAAATCAACAAAATCAGAAATGAAAAGGGAGAAATAACAACAGACATTGAGGAGATCCAGAAAATATTTGGGTTCTACTTTAAAAATCTATATTCCATTAAATTTGAAAACCTAAGCGAAATGGACAATTTCCTCGATAAATTCCACCTACCAAAAACTAAATCAAAATCAGATTAACAGCTTAAACAGCCCAATAGCACCCAAGGAAATAGAAACATTCATTAATAATCTCCCAACCAAAAAAAGCCCAGGGCCAGATGGCTTTAGCACGGAATTCTACCGGACCTTCAAAGAGGAACTAACACCATTACTTTTCAAACTCTTCCACCACATAGAAACAGAAAGAACACTGCCAAACTCATTCTATGAGGCCACTGTCATTCTGATTCCTAACCCACACAAAGACCCAACAAAGAAAGAGAACTTGAGACCAATCTCCCTCATGAACATAGATGCAAAAATACTTAATAAAATACTAGCAAACCGAATTCAAGAACACATCAAAAGTATCATACATCATGATCAAGTAGGCTTCATCCCAGGAATGCAGGGATGGTTCAATATACGAAAGTCTATCAATGTAATTCACCACATAAACAAGATGAAAGAAAAAAACCACATGATAATCTCGCTAGATGCAGAAAAAGCATTTGACAAAATCCAACACCCCTTCATGCTAAAAGTTCTGGAGAGAACGGGCATACAAGGACCATACCTAGAAATAATAAAGGCAATATACAGCAAGCCAGTAGCCAACATCAAATTAAATGGAGAGAAGCTTGAAGCATTTCCTCTAAACTCAGGGACAAGACAAGGATATCCACTTTCACCATATCTCTTCAATATAGTACTTGAAGTCCTTGCTAGAGCAATAAGACAACTAAAGGAGATCAAAGGGATAAAAATTGGAAATAAAGAAGTCAAATTATCCCTATTCACAGATGATATGTTAGTATACATAAGCGACCCCAAAAACTCCACCAAAGAACTCTTACAGCATATAAACAACTTCAGCAAGGTGGCTGGATACAAAATTAACTCAAAGAAATCAGAAGCCCTTCTTTATACAACAAACAAATATACTGAGAAAGAAATAAGGGAAACAACTCCCTTCACAATAGCCACAAACGACATAAAATATCTGGGGGTAACTCTAACCAAGCAAGTAAAGGACCTATACAACAAGAACTTCAAGCCCCTGAAGAAAGAAATGGAAGAGGCCTTTAGAAGATGGAAAGATCTCCCATGCTCATGGATAGGTAAGATCAACATAATAAAAATGGCTATTCTACCAAAAGCAATATATAGATTCAATGCAATTCCTATCAAAATACCAACACAATTCTTTATAGACCTGGAAAAAGCTATTCTCAACTTCATATGGAACAACAAAAAGCCCAGAATAGCTAAATCAATCCTGTCCAATGAAAAAACATCTGGAGGTATCACCATCCCAGATTTCAAGCTGTACTACAGAGCAACAGTAATAAAAACAGCATGGTACTGGTATAGAAACAGACCAGTGGATCAATGGAATTGAATTGAAGACCCAAACATGGACCCACATACCTATGGCCAACTAATCTTTGACAAAGAAGCCAAAACCACATAATGGAAGAAGGACAGCATCTTCAACAAATGGTGTTGGTCCAACTGGATGTCCACTTGCAAAAGAATGAAATTAGACCCGTACCTATCACCTTGTACCAAACTTAAATCCAAGTGGATCAAAGGCCTTATCATAAAGTTGGCCACACTAAATATACTAGTAGAAAAAGTAGGAGAAACCCTCGAACTCATTGGCACAGGTGACAACTTCCTGAACAGAACACCAACAACTCAGGAACTGAGATCAACAATCAATAAATGGGACCTCATGAAACTGAAAAGCTTCTGTAAGGCAAAAGACACTGTCATTCGAACAAAACGGCAACCAACAGACTGGGAGAAAATCTTCACCAACCCCACATCTGATAGAGGGCTATTATCTAAAATCTACAAAGAACTCAAGAAACTAAATGTCAAGACACCAAATAATCCAGTCAAAAAATGGGAGATGGAGCTAAATAAAGAATTCACAAAGGAGGAATCCCTAAGGGCTGAGAGACACCTGAAGAAATGTTCAACATCCTTAACCATCAGAGAAATGCAACTCAAGACGACCCTGAGATTCCATCTAACACCTGTTAGAATGGCTAAGATAAAGAGCTCAAATGATAGCGCATGCTGCCGAGGGTGTGGAGAAAGGGGAACCCTACTCCATTGCTGGTGGGAGTGCAGGCTTGTGCACCCACTATGGAGGCCTGTCTGGCGATATTTTAAAAATCTAGGAATAACCTTGCCTCAGGACCCAGCCATACCACTTCTGGGTATACACCCAAAGGACCTCTCACGGAGACATAGGGAAGTCTCCTCATCTATGTTCATAGCAGCCTTATTTGGAATAGCTAGAAATTGGAAACAACCCAGATGTCCCTCAACTGAGAATGGATTAAAAAATTGTGGTACGTCTATACAATGGAATATTACTCAGCTATCAGAAACAATGAAATCATGCAATTTGCAACCAAATGGATGGATCTAGAGAAGCTCATCCTGAGTGAGCTAACCCAGTCTCAGAAGGATGCACATGGCATCTATTCACTTATAGGATTTTAGCTATATCGTACAGGATTTCTGTACTACAACCAACACACCAAAAGGAACTTGGACATAAACTTTTTTTTCTTATCTTTTTCTTTTTCCTTCTCCTTTTTTTTTCTCTTTTCTTTTCCCTTCTCTTTTTCCTCTCTTTTTTTGTTGATACTCTTTTTTTTTGTGGGTTTGTGTGTTTGTTGGTCTTTTTTTAGTATTCCCCCAGTAGCAAGGAGACATCTTTCACTGGCAGTACTGCCTCGTAGGCCCCCGGTGAATGAAGAGGCTCTTGGCCCTCATATGACTCCTGATCTGTGGTGAGAGACTGTTAGGCAGGGACACTCCACCCCAGAGGAACAAGACGGAAGGGTTAGGGGGTAGAGCATGGGAGGGTGGGGCTGGGAAGCAGGAAAAGAGGACAATATGAAAAGGGTGTAACCTGAAGCAACAAACAAATAATTTTATTAACTAAAAAAAAAAAAAAAAAAAAAGGGCAGGTGGCAGGGCTGAAACACTGTGAATGGAATAGAGGATACAGCCGTTCGGCCAGGTTTGCAGACCTCCAGGTGTCGAGAAGATGTGGAGCTAAGGTAAAATACAAGAGAATTGTGGTGTGGGCCCATGCCTTTGAGGTCAGTGGAGACGGTGGGGGGGGGGGGAGCACCGTAGAGTTGGTGGTGTTATGTATTCTGGAGTCATACGGAGCAGGGTGGTGAGGGTGCACACTCTTGGTCCCACCATTCAAGAAGAGTACACCCTTGGTCCCAGCACACTGGAGACAGAAACAGGCAGATCCCGGAGCTCAGGGTCAGCCTGATGCAGGGCAAACTCTAAATAGAGAAAGACTTCGATCCAGGAGTGGTGGAACACATCTTTGATCCCTTCAGATGGGAACCACAGGTCTCTGATCCCAATAATTAGAGTTCAGAGACACACACATGGGATTTGGAGGGACCTAGGTTTGGAGGCTACTCACAAAAGGCCTTCTCGATGCAGGCAGATTGTCCTTTGGGATCTCAAAATAGATACACTAGAGCTGGTTTAGCTCCAAGGTGACAGAATGATTTCTTCTTTAACCCGGATTGAAAGATAACGCTTTGTATGTTGTCAGAAGGCCAAATTTGCTTCAGGAGAAGTACTACCTAGCCCCCACCCAAAAAAAGAGGGTAATTGTCCCAGGGTTGGGATTGGGGCAGAGCTCTGTTCTTATCTTTCCAGGAGAATCGAAGTGTCCATTCGGGGAGCCCGGGGATGGCTGGACAGCAGAAACCTCAGCAGAGAGCAGAATCAGGCACAAAGGAGGACGAGTGACCCAGTTGATTCAGCCTGGCAGACTTTCAATAGCTGTCTCCATTGGGGGCCTGCAACCACGGCAATCCAATGTCGCTGGGACCGTTCAGCTCTACACAATGCCCCGGCCGGAACCTCAGTGAAGCCTGCAAGATCAGCTTCTGCCTACAAACTCCTTAGGTCATCTAAACAGCTGAGAACAGAAGGACTGAACATAAAAGGATTGTACTAACATTTTTAACCATTTTTTCCATTTTGGTTCGGGCCCCAAACAGGTTTACTACAACCCAAATCAGCAGGAAGTCACTTTAAGAGAGTGACGTCCCATGCCCAGAGGGTGGGGAGGGTGTTTCTCCGCCTTTCTTTTTGGTTATTTGAAGGATAACTGAAAACTCTGATATTTAGGGGAAGAGATTACAAGCTGATAAATGGTCCTGTTTAATGGGTTTTGGAGGTTAGACCCAGGGACTTCCTACTTTTCCTTTTCTGTATCCTTCTTCCTCTCCTATGTAGGAGTGCATAGGCTTGAGAAAAATGAGACATAGACATAGCACAGGAAGGTCCAAGAAGAAGGGGCAGATTATTGAATATGCCCTTATACCTTTGTATATTGATACAAAATTAGTAGTATATTTGGCTAAAGTGGTATTGAGCATTGTTTATTGTGCAAAAATAAGATTGTATTGGATTACATCGGTATTGATCTTTGTATATTGATACAAAATTAAGATTATAGGTGGCCACAATGGTATTGACCCTTGTACATGGACGTAATATTAAGATTGTATTGGGCTACATAGGCATTGATCTTTTTATATTGATACATAATTAAGAGTATATTTAACCACAATTGAATAGATCTTTGTATATTGATACAAAATTAAAGGTATCGCTTCCTAATGGTATCATACCTAGAGATACTTAAAAATAAAATGTGAAGCTCTGGCCTCTTGATACCGACCGTCTAAAACTGTTTAGGATAGTTAAGTAAAACAAACTCCTAGTCATGCAAACATGTCACTTTGTTAGCTACTATCTATGACAGTCTATCACAGATATTCTCTAAACTACTCAGTAATCAAGTTGTTAAGAGACAAGCAACATTTGCTTATCTAAATACAAGAGATGGATAGGGCATCTTCAAAAACCCCAAGAGATCTGCAGAATATGGCATTCAAAGATGTTATCTTAAATTAAGATTTTCTTTTTTTTTGATATTGAGACATATCAGCTCCTGACAGCACCCCCTATTCTACTCCAAGTAGAAGATAAGCATCGAAGAATCTCCAGTGTGACATGGTTGAATTAGTGGCAAGCCTATCTCTTGGCATGAAAAAACCCCTTGCTCCAACTGAAGACAGACTGCTGTCCAAAAAGGACAAAACTTGGTAGCAGGGAAGTCGATAGCCTAGCTCTGCCAAGACAGGGTAGGTAAGTCCTTCATAATCCCTGCTCTACAACAAATGTCTGTCAGAGAAACAGGACCCAAAGGCTGAAGACTGATGCAGGAATGTATAGAGAGAAAATGGGAACTGTCCAGGCAGTCACTGGTATGTCATTTCTTAGTTTTGGAAGCTGCACGCCCTGCACTTCCTATATAAGCAGATATATTTATCCCTCTCAGGTCTGTGAGGTGGTTGAAGAATAGACAGCTAGAGTCTCATAGTTAAATTTTGAGTTGTTAAGGAATCAAGAGGGTGTTATAGATCTAAGAAGATACTCTTAAAATTGTGTTGCAAGTTAGTATGAATGTTGAGTCAGATATAGACCTTTAAACTCATGGAGATGGTTAGATAGTAGAATGTTAAAGTCAGGGGCCAAATATGTATAAACTGGACATTGGGAAGGTATACTGGGCCATTTAACTCTCATAAATGTGGCATATTTATATCTGTTGTTTTGTATAGTATTTACTGTTATTAGAGAAGGAACCATTTGTTGGACTGAAAGGGGAAACTTCTGGGGGGAAGAGGGTGGAAGGGTGGGATAGGAAGGGGGAATAGGGAAGGGTTTGTGACTGAGATGTAACTTAAAGAAAAAAAAATAAAGTATTAAAAAAAAAAAAGAAATGCAAACTGATGGTTATGCAAGCCGGTCATTCAGTTAGGTACTATGACAGCCTATTATAGTTACTTCCTAAGCTAATCAGAAATAAACTGGCAAGAGACAAGCAACATCTGCTTACCCTAATATAAGAGATAAATAGGGTCTCTTCAAAAACCTCAAGAGATGTGCAGAATAGGGCATTCAAAGATGTTTTCGTAACTTTAGAATTTTTTTATATCAAGACATATCAACTCCTGACAGCACCCCCTATTCTCCTCCAAGTAGAAGATGAGCATCGAAGAATCTCCAGTGTGAGATGGTTGAATTAGTGGCAAGCCTATCTCTTGGTAGGAAAAGCCCCTTGCCCCAACTGTAGACAGAATGCTGTCCAAAAAGGACAAAACCTGGAAGCAGGTAAGTTGACAGCCTAGCTCTGCCAAGACAGGGTAGGTAAGTCCTTCATAACCCCTGCTCTACAATCAATGTCTGTCAGAGAAACGGGGCCAAATGACTGAAGATCGATGCTCTAATGTATGGGGAGAAAATGGGAACTGTCCAGGCAGCCACAGGTATGTCATTTCTTAGTTTGGGAAGCTGCAGGCCCTGTACTTCCTATAAAATCAGATATATTTATCCCTCTCAGGTCTCTGAGGTGGTTGAAGAACAGATAGCTAAGGTCTCATAATTAAATTTTGAGTTGTTTAGGAGTCAAGAGAGTGTTATAGATCTAAGAAGATATTTTTAAAATTGTGTTGCAAGTTAGTATGAATGTTGAGTCAGATATAGACCTTTAAACTCATGGAGACGGGTAGATAGTAGAATGTTAAGGTCAGGTACCAAATACATATGGACTGGACATTGGGAATGTACGTTAAGCCATATAACCCTCATAACTGTGGCCTAATCACCTCTGTTTTACTGTATTGTATTTGTTATTATAAGAGAAAGAGCCATTTGTTGGACTGAAAGGGGAAACTGTAGGGGGAAATAAGATATACCTTAAACTTAAAAAAAAAAAAAAAGGGAAGAGGATGGGGGGTTGAGGGTTGGAGGGTGGGGCTGGAGGGGGAATAGGGAGGGGACTGCAATTGAGATGTAACTTGAAGAAATAAAAAATAAAGGAAAAAAAACATAAAAAAAGCACCAGCCACTTCTCTCTGAAAGATAGCTCCCATTTTCCCAATGGAGTATAAATGACAATTATGCAAACTGTGAAAGTGTTCAAAAATCTATACCCAGACTAAACAGCAATGCCCTAATTTTTACAGTTTTCCTTAGTATTTGTGTGTGTGTGTGTGTGTGTGTGTGTGTACTGTGTGTCTAGGTACATGTGTGTGAGTGTGTGAAAGCCAGATGTCAACCTGAGGTGTTCCTCAAGAGTTGTTCATCTTATTTTTCTGAGACAAGGCCTCTCCCTGGGACTGGAGCTCTCTGGTTAGGAAGTCTGGCTGGTCCAGGGATTCCCTTGTCTTTTCCCTCTGTGGATCTAGAAGTGTGCACTTCCATGTCTCTCTTTTTCTGTGGGTCCTGAGATCAAACTCAGGTAGCCATGCTTGTACACTTTACCATGTGACCTACCTCTTTAGTCCCTCCTAAAGAACAGTCACTTAAAATTCTCTTCCAGAAACAGCAAAGTTTCTAGACACTGGGAAAAGACTGGTAAATGTAAGCTTAAATGACTGATCTCACTATAATTTACTGACCAAAGACAAAGACAAGAGCCAGGCATGTCTGGCACATGTTTATAACCCTAGCACTTGGATGTTTAGGATTACAGGAGGACTGCAATGAGTTACAGGCCAGGCTGGACTGCACAGTGAGTTCTAGGCCAACCTGGGCTACATAGCAGGCCCTTGTCTAAAGAGAATAATTAGAAAGCAGAATCGGGGATAAAAGTAAGGAAGGGAGGAAGGAAAGAAGGAAGAAAAGAAGGCAAGGAAGAGAAAAACAAGAAAGGATGAAATCAACTGCTACAACTGCCCAAATAATAGAAAACCACTATTAAAAATCTCAGCAACTCAGGCGCCACTTGTAGAGACCTCTGACAATCTCTGTTGCTGTGCTAAAACACCATGGCTACAGTGACTTACGAAGCCTTTAATTTGCCTTACATTGCAGATGGTTATAGTCCATGACAGCAGGGTGAAGGGACACCTAAGGGCTCACATATTGATCCACAAGCATGAGGCACAGATAGGATCTGGAAATGGCATGAGGGTTTGAAACCTCGAAGCCCACACCCAGTGACATACCTCCTGCAAGAAGACCACACTTCCTAATCCTTCCTAAACAGTTCGAACATCTGAAGACCAAGCATTTAAACATATGAGTCTATGGGGGTCTTTCATATTCAAACCACCACAAGGGGCAAGTTGGTTTCTTCCTGTCCCTCCCATCCATCTGTTAATCTGTCCATCCATCCATCTATCCATCCATATGTTCCAGAGGAACAAGCTGTGCCCCCTTTTGGAATCAACTTCCAAATATCTATTACAACAGCAATAGTGATAGGGAACACTGTAGAAGTAATTCACTAAATTGTTTACCAGTATTTATGATAAAGTTAATTGGCTGGTGGTGTTAATCCTTTATAAATGAGCACACAGAGGCCTGATGAATTTTAACAAGTCTTGACCTGAATTGTGCAATCTTAGCCCATCTAAGCTAGCTCTTAATTCTATTCCCCAAATATGACCCCAAATATACATACATCCACTGGGCTGTTATTCCCCACGCTATGCCGATGTTGCAGGCCACGTGGAATGACATTCTTTTCTATAACCCATGGCATGTGTCCTCCTTCCTGCTCTTTTCTTCTTCTCCTAGAAGCTTCTTCTACCCGTAAACCTCTCTGCTTCATAAGGCCAAACACCTTAGTCCTGCTTACCTATGACTTTACCTAATCTCAGGCTTCAGCATTTATTTAACCAATCAGAGACAATGGTTAATAAAAAAGGTAGCATAGCTTCACTTGGTGTCCAGCAAGTAGGCTTCTGGGAGCAGGTTAATTAACATTTAGAACGCATAACATCACCCCATCAGAACACTTTAGACATTTCTGTTTCCAAGTAGAATCTCAGGGTAAAGTGCTCTCACATAATTTTATCTAACAACTTTCACGCCTGCTCTTTTAAAAAGGACAATAAACTATTGTATTAACTGTCTCTTCTCCATTAATCCAAGGCTTTTAACTCAGACTTATATATAGGTCCCTTTAGTTTTACTGTTCTTTTTAAAATTGGCTTGTGGTGTTAAACCTTTATAAATGAGCACATGGAGACCTGATGGATTTTAACAAGCGTTGGCCTGAATTGTGCAATCTTCGCCCATCTAAGCTAGCTCTTAATTCTATTCCCCAAAGGATATGGGAACAAATTCACACATTTAAAGTGTGAAGTGAAGTGTAAAGTGATTAGTTTAAAAGTCCTGAGCTTGCTCGGCCAACTTCACTGCACTCAGTACCAGCACCTGTTGGACACTCAAAATAACCACTGTGCCTTTACTAACCCTGCTGCATTACCAAGAGCACACTGGACTACTCTGTAGATTCATCTATTCTGGATATTTATATCTACTAGGTGACTATTTTCATGGTTCTTCCATGTTGTAGTATGTACTGTGTTGGTTAATATTGTCAACTTGAAGTGACCTAGATCTGTGGAGGCTTTTCTGGATCAGCTGAGGCAGAAAGGCTGATCCTAATGCAGGAAGCAACACTAGGAGCTGTTCTGGATGGCACTGAAAGGACAAGGCAGCCCGAGCAACAGCATTCATTGCTCTCTGCTTGCCATGAATGCATTATGACCACCTGCCTCAAGCTCCTGTTGCCATGACTTCTCCACCACTATGCCATGTACTCTCCAAATGTGGGCCAGAGCAAACTCTTTTTTCCGAAATTGTTTCTGTATGGTCTTTTGTTGCCGTCGAGGCCAGACCACAGGAAAGAGGCTTTCAGGTCAGATCCAATTCAAATCAACCCAGTCTTATGTATTAAGTGTATGATGACTTTAGCAATAAGGATACATCCTCAACCACTGAGAGGCAACCAAGGGCTGCAGTAACTATATTGTTTTGGGAGTCATTTGGATTATCCTGACCAACCATTTAAAAGTTTTCTTGTTTCTGGTACTAGAATTTTTGTTAGTCTATGGTTCTTATGGGAAACATTATCATCTCAAGTGGCTTCATGTTCACATACATATATACATATATATGTGTGTGTATGTGCATCCATATATGTATATGTATACATACATATATGCATAAAATATGTGTGTTTATACACATGTACCTATGTATTGTTTATAATTTTAGGTAAATATAAAATATAATTTCTTGAGACTTTATCAAACAACCTTGGTGTTATTTGTCTACTTTCTCTCTTTCTGTCTGTGTTGATTTTTCTCCCTTCTCCCCAGGTGGAACCCTTACTGTTTTTCTATTTTCCACTTCATATCACCTGTATCCTGCTATTCTCTTCTCAAGCCCACCACACTACAGACACATGTGCGTGTACACACACACACACACATACTCACACATGCATGCACATGCATACACATATACATGCATACCTATTGTTACTTTATACTTCTCATATTTATGTGGTCACTCCAATGCTATATACTCACATCTGAGGGTTTGGAGCTATGAACTGTAGATAAGAGCATGTGATGTCTTTCTAGATCTGGGTTACCTCACTCAATACAATCTTTTCTAGATCCATCCATTTACCTGAAATTTTCATTTTTCTTTACAAGTGTATTGTGTATATGTACCATATTTTCATTATCCATCAATCCATTGAAGGACATTTAGGTTGTTTCCATTCCCTAGCTATTGTGAATATAGCAGCAGTGAACACTGCTGAGCACGTATCTGTAGAGTAGGATATAAGATCTTTTGGGAACATGCCAGGGAATAGTATAGTTGGGTCAAATGGTAGACTCAATTTTAGTTATTCACTCATAAGCGGATATTAGCCATTACCTAGAGGATAACCATGCTACAATCCACGGATCCAAAGAAATTAAGCAACAAGGAGGGCACAAGTGATGATGTTTGAGTCCCTCTAAGTAGGGGAGATAAAATAGACACAGGAAGCAGATGGGAGGGAAAGGAACCTAACATTACTGCCATTCAAGAAGCTTTATCCAGCAGATATTAGGAACAGATCCAGAGACCCACAGCCAAACATTAGCTGAAAATCAGGGAATCTTGAGAAAGAGTCAGGGGAAGGTTTGAAGAAGCTGGAGGGGTAAAGGACACCACAAAAAGACCCACATAGCCAATTAATTGGGACACAGGGGGGCTCATAGAGACTGAACCACCAACGAAGGAACACACATGGACTGGTCTTAGAAACACTACACATATGAAACTGACGGGCTGCCTGGTCGTCAAGTGGATCCCCTAACAATTGGAGCAGGGTCTATCTCAACTAAGACCCTGTTGCCTCCCTCTGGATCCAGGCAGAGCTGCCTTGTCTTGCCTCAGTGGAAGGAAGAGGAGGCCTTAGTCCTGATGATGGATTTGATGTGCCAGTGAGTGGGTGATGGGTGGGTGAAACTGAAGCTCAGTTATCAATTGTGTTATTAACAAGTATAAACTGTAAGATTACAATTGTGTTTATTAACAAGTATAAACTGTAAGATTAGGCCCACGGAGCAGCCGGCGGGAGGCTGACAGGCCTGGCCCGTCCTAACTGGCACTCTGACTTGTCCTGGGGAAAAAGCCCTGGACCAAGGATGGCCTTCACCAACTGCAACCTAAACTCTGTTACCTAATATCTTCATTAATAATGATAAGTTGTTATATAAGGCTGGTAGAGCAACTGGCAGCCTGGTGGGAGATTGGCAGGCTTGACTTGCCTTAGAAGCCTATAGGCCTGGTGGGGCAGCTTGGTGGGGCAGCTTGGTGGGACAGCTGCCAGATATCTATCAATAATTATAAACTGTTATATTAGACCAGCAGCATTGCCAGAGTGACAGCCTCTGGCACTTGGGGGGAGGCCGATGGGCCTGGATTGCTCTGACTGGTGGCCTGTAGGCCACCACAGCTCAATAATTAAATACACCAAGACCTTTTAATGTTTCAACACTTAGGCCCTAGCTGCGCTGACTCTCAATCTAAATTAACCTGGACCACCTAATCCCAAACCGCCATGTGGCCTGTTGTTGCCTTCCAGAGCTCTCTCCTGGTGGAAAGAGAAATTCCCTGGTGTAAAACGCAGAGTTCCTCTTTCCAACTCAGGAAGTCCCACCTTCCTACACTCTTTCTGCCTAGCTAATTGGCCATTAATGACTTTTATTAACCAATCAAGAGAATGCCTCAGAAGGGGAGGTAATCAGATCTCACTATTGAAATCAGCCCTTCAGAACCAATGTATTAGACCTTCTTCCAACAGGTGGGGGAAAAAAGGGAAGTGGGGGGGAGGGTGGGTCTGGGAAGAGAGGATGGAGGGGGTTGTGATTGGAATGTAAATTAAACAAATAAATTAGTTAATGGAAAAAATAGATAAAACAACAACAAAAACCAAAACAAAACAAAACAAGAGTAAAGGAAGCAAATGACCCAATTTAAAAATTGGGTTAGGAATCTAAACAAAAAGTTCTCAATAGAAGAAATAAGAATGGCTAAGAAATACCTCAAAAAGTTGTCATTGTAATTAGCAATTAGGAAATGCAAATCAAAACAACCTTGAGATTTCACCTTAGTCCAGTTAGAATGGCTAAGATCAACAAAACAATCAATCTGACAACAAAAGCTGGGAAGGTTGTGGGGAAGAGCCCTGATTTTTTAAGGCAAGTTCTCACTATGTAGTCCATAGCTTTGAATTCTCAATCCTGCCTTATCTTTCCAAGTGCTGAGTTTACAGATGGGTTTACAGAACTTTCAAACTGTTATCCAAAGCTGCTCCCAGGCTCTTTTCCTTTAAATCAGTATATACTAATTATACAAAATACGGGTTTTAGTGTGACATCTTCATATATGCAATATATACTTTGATCACATTCACCCCCTCAGTACTTTCTCTTGTACCCACTTCAGGTTCTTTTAATTTGGTTTATGCCTGTGAGTTACCTTACCCCTGAACTAGTTCAGTACAGTAAGCATTCATTGTGAGCTTACATGCCAAGTGATGTACTAGCAGAGAAGAATATATCCAATCAGTCTGCACAAAGCCCACAGTGGTAAAAGATGCTGATATTTAACAGAAATGAGTGTGAAGCTCTTGCTACTTGCTACTCTCTGGTACTCTTCTTAAAGAGATAAGCAGGAGTCACATGTGGTGGTATTCACCTGTAATCTTACCACTACTGTAAGACAGGATTGTGACCAGAGCCCATATGCACTTTACAGAAAAGTCAGTGGAATTCCTACAGACAGCTTCACCAGATCTATTTCTCTGACTTAGCTATTTCTGGCAGGAAAGGGAACTGAGTCAATGAATGGCTTCAAGGGTAAAGGGTCTCAGGAGGAACCACTATTTGGCTTTCTGATAACCATAATGAGTTAAGGGCAGGAGCCTATACGACACCATAAAGTCAGTGAGTCCAATGCATTGCATGGATACAGGCTTTAGCCATCCATCTACCGTTGGCATTTTTGTTATTTCCTCCCAAGGGATGCTTGATTTTTCTCTGTGAGCTACATGGGAAATTGGAGAAACTGGATAAGCAATTTTCTTTTCCTTCCCTTAACCATTTCCCCTAATTCTGAGACACCAGGTCCCTGCTTTGTACTTGGTGGGGAGTATAGAATAAGGATGAATGGATGGGAACGGTCAATCTCTAAGGCAGCATATCTACCTCTGGTAAACCAAAGGAAAGTTGCTTTTAACAAAAGACCTAACGGTTGATAAAGTTTTTTTAAAGGAATTATATTTTCCTTTGACAAAGATTTAGGATTGAGTTTATGGATAGTATCAAGTATTTTCATCTTCATGTTATGTCAGGCTGGACTTCCTCGAATACAGTGAGGTTATCTGCTGAGTGTGATAACAGAAAATGAGGTATTTCAGTTGGGTTAGCTGCCTCAGCTATTGTCTCCTAATATTAAATGGCCAAGTAAGTAATAGCTTCTTCACTTCTACCAAATAGTAATAACTGATTATGTCTTTTTTCACTGGCATAATCATGATGTTGTGGTGTGCTGGATAGTTTTTTGTTTTGTTTTGTTTCCTGCCAACTTAATACAAGCTATAGTCATTTGGAAAGAAAGAATCAACTGAGAAAATGGTGCCACAAGATTTGCGTGGATAAGTCTGTAGTGCATTTTCTTGATTAATAATTATTATAAGTTGGCTCAATTCACTGGGATTGTGCCACCCCCTGAGTGGGTACTAGATAGTATAAGAAAGCAAGATAAACAAGCCACCATGAGCAAGCCAGTAAGTAGCACTCTTCCATGGTCTCTGCTTCAGTTTCTGCTTCCAGGGTCGTGCTCTGATTTCCCTGGAAGATGGACAACATGCTTCAAGAAAATCCCTCTTTTTTTTTTCCCCCAAATTGCTTCATGGCAACAGCATATTAACTAAGAGAGAATCTGTCAGGAATGGAGTACTGCTGTGACAGACTTGACCATGTGTTTTTAGGAGAGTGGTGGCATTTGAACTTTTAGCTGCAAAAGCCATTGAGCACTCTGAGCTTAATGGGCAGTTCTGTGGGAGTTTGGAAGATAACGCAGAGACCAGTGCAGACAATGAAGACTTGGCTCATGAAGTTTCAGAGGGAAGTTTGAGAGTTCCTTAGACTCTACTGGGGCTCTCTGATATTTTGAACTAAGACTCCACAGTTCTGCTCAGCTGGTCTGAAGAATCAACTGTGATTAATTAACAAGAGACCAGAACCATTAAAATGAAACTTTTGATTTGCTGGGACAATTGATATTGTTTAGTTCAGGCTGAAGAAACCATCATCATTAAGGAGAATAACATCATTGAGGCATAATTTTCTGGAAAGTGTTTCAAAGTCAGTACACAGAAGCTCTGTTCTGGAGGCAGCCAAGGTTGTATCTTATGCTGGCAGCCAAACTTGGTAATCTGTAAGAGTTCCCCAGGTGGTACTGGTTTGGAAGGAATGAGGGGTCAGGAAGAGCAGCAGAGACTTGGCATTGTGAGAGGCCAGGAGAAGCAATTGGTGAATGTGCAGCTTCAGTTTTAGTAGAAGCACCAGGATTGAAGAGGTCATAGAAGTTAAGGCTTGACACCATGTAGCAAGGTTAGAGAAAACAGGAGAGATTATTGGTGAAGGTACAACCCAGTTGCAGTGAAGACCCCAGCATTTTGGAGATGCCATACCATGGGACCTCCAAAGTCAGCAGTTGTCATAAAGCTGAGTCACCTGAGCCTAGGAAACAAGCTAAGAGGTAGAAGGTAGAGCTGAAAAAGTGGCCCAGGCCCTTTGGAGTCCAGAGGATGATGGCTGGATTCCAGAAGTCTGACACTGAGCTTTACACTGGTGGAGTTTAGTTTTGCTTTGTTACTGTGCTATGGTTCTCCTCTCTTGGATAAAGAAAGTATTTATTTTTTATTTTAAAGTAGCCCACAGTTAAGAAACTTTGACTATTTTAGACAGATGTTGGATTTTAAAGAGAGATTTGGATATTTTAAAGAAACTGAACTTTTAGAGTATTTGGAATTTTAAAGACTGTGGCACTTTTAAAAGTTGCAATGTTTTATATTGTGATATTACTATGACATCTTGGGGACAAATCAGAAGGAAAAAGTTATAGTGGAATATCGATGTGTGTCAAGTTGACAAGGAGTCAATTGTGCTGGCTAGTTTTTGTCAACTTAATACAAGGTAGAGCCATTTAGGAAGAATATCAGCTGAGAAAATATCTCCATAAGATTTGCTATAGGCAAGTCTGAAGTGCACTTTCTTGATTAATACTGATTTGAGTGGGCCCAGCTCACTGGAAGTGGTACCATTCCTGGGCAGGTGATCTTGGATGATAAGAAACCAGGCTCGAGCCGGGCGGTGGTGGCGCACGCCTTTAATCCCAGCACTCGGGAGGCAGAGGCAGGCGGATCTCTGTGAGTTCGAGACCAGCCTGGTCTACAAAGCGAGTCCAGGACAGCCAGAGCTACACAGAGAAACCCTGTCTCGAAAAAACCAAAAAAAAAAAAAAAAAAGAAACCAGGCTCATAAAGCCTTTGGAGAGAAATCCAGTAGGCAGTGTTCCTCCATGGGCCCAGCTTCAGTTTTTGCCTCTAGGTACCTGCCCCAACTTCCATGGACAGGTAATACCAGCAAATATCCAAATCAACAAAAACAGAAATATAAAGGTGGAAAAAACAATAAACACAGAGGAAATCCAAAGAATCATAAAGTCTTACTTCAAAAACCTGTACTCCACAAAATTGGAAAACCTAAGTGAAATGGGCAGTTTCCTTGATAGATTCCACATAACAAGGTTAAATCAAGATCAGTTAAACAAATTAAACAGTCCTATAACCTAAGGAAATAGAAGCAGTCATTAATAGCCTCCCAACCAAAAAAAAAAAAAAAAAAAAAAAAAAGTCCAGGGTCAGATAGTTTCAGCACAGAATTCTACCAGACCTTCAAAGAAGGTCTCAAACTATTCAAACTCTTATTGAGGTCTCAATACTCCTCAAACTCTTCCACAAAATAGAAACAGAAGGAACACTAACAAACCCATTTGAGGAGGCCACAGTCAACCTGATACCTAAACCACACAAAGAGCCAACAAAAAAGAGAATTTCAGACCCATTTCCCTTATGAACATCGATGCAAAAATACTCAATGAAATATTTGCAAACAGAATCCAAGAACAGACCAAAAATGTCATACACCATGATCAAGTAGGTTCCATCCCAGGGATGCAGGGGTTGTTCCACATATGAAAATCCACCAAATAAGCTCAAAGAAAAAAAAAAAATCACATGGCTATCTCATTAGATGCTGAGAAAACATTTGACAAAATCCAACACCCCTTCATGCTAAAAGTAGTGGACAAAGCTGGCATACAAGTACCATACCTAAACATAATAAAAACAATATACACCAAGCTGGTAGCCAACATCAAATTAAATGGATAGAAACTTAAAACATTTCCACTAAAATCAGGGACAAGGCAAGGCTGTCCATTCTCTTCATATCTCTTCAACATAGTACTTGAAGCTCTAGCTAGAGCAATACAACAACCAAAGGAGTTCAAGGGGATACAAATTGGAAAGAAAGAAGTCAAAGTATCCCTATTTGCAGATGATATGATAGTATATATAAGTGATTCCCAAAATTCTACCAGTGAACTCCTACAACTGACAAACAGCTTCAGCAAGGTGGCTGGATACAAAATTAATTCTAAAGAATCAGTAGCCCTTTTTTACACAAGAGATAAAGGGCCAAGAAAGAAATTAGGGAAAAAAAAACACCCTTCAGGATAGGCACAAATATTATAAAATACCTGGGGTTAACTCTAACCAAGCAAGTGAAAGACCTGTATGACAAGAACTTCACGTCCCTGAAAAAAGAACTTGAAGAGGGTATCAGAAGTTGGAAAGATCTCCCATGCTCGTACATAGGTAAGATCAACATAATAAAAATGTCCATTCCACTGAAAGCAATATACAGATTCAGTGGAATTCCTATCAAAATACCAACACAATTCTTAACAGACCATGAAAGAACAATTCTCAACTTCATATTGAAAACAGTTGTACTATGAAATAAACTCTTTCTTCCTCAAGTTCCTTTTGGTAGTGGTTTTTAATCACTGCAATTATAAAACTAAGACACATTGTATGAATAGTTTAATAATTTTAAAAAATATACATAACCTTAGTCTAAAGCCTTAGCCTTTCTCTTATGAAGGCTTTCTGGAATGTTTGAATCTCTCTTTAAATTTTTTTCATTTTATATTTTTAATTTTGTGTTTATATATATGTATATGCATATGAGAGCCATATGTGAGGATAAGAGGATAATTAGCAGGAATCTATTTTGTTTTTGTACCATGCTGAATGCAAGAATCAAACTCAGAAAATAACTACTACACAGAATAGCGTTGGTTCCAAAGTGAGTTATTTTGAAACAGGTCAGAAAGGTTTTGTAAAACATTATATTATATTAGATGAGGAGAAACTGAGGCAGCAAAGCATCATCTAAAGTCTTGTAAAATTAGCAATGTTAAAATTTTGTTACATAGTACAAATCTACAATGAGTAAAGTTTTCAAAGAGTATATTTGAAATTAAAACTTCTCGTGATTTGGGATATGAAGGCAGTCAACATTAATTAATCAATTTGTCTATACATAGTAATAAAGTCTGGTTGGTTTGTTTAAAAAATGTGTAACATGCAGGTTTGATGGAATATACATCCAATCCTAGCAGCACTAAGCAGCTGGGGAACAGTGGAAGGAATACTGCAAGCTTCAGGCCAGGCTGGATGATAGAGAAAGATCTTATCTCAAAAAAAAGAAAGAAAGAAAAAGGATGTAGTACATTCTCAAAGTTGTTTATGCCAGACACATGAAGCCAAAGGAAGTGTTCTGGAGAGAATAGGCAGGGGCACTGCACCACCCATGTACCTACTACAGTTAGAAAACTGGCTTCTCTCTAGTGTGAACATCATTAATCATTCATTGATCACTTCACCATGCCAGTGTATGGAGCACAGAAGTAGAGTACCAAGAGTGTTTAGACATGGGCATGACAGTGCTTTTTTAATAACCCTGGAAATTGGAGGTTGAGGGAGGGGAACTGTTGAGTGCCAGGCTAGGCTAGGCAATACTGTAAGACTGTATCAAAGCCCCCAAAGAGCCTGTTTGTTTACTGATAAAGGAGAACAGAATAGAACAGACTGGTTAGCATTCCCATATTGATCTTCATTAGTAAAAGTGCTCAATGTGTTTGTTCAGTCTGCTGCTTCTTTCCACATGAATTTCAAGGTGGTGTTTTTAACAGGAATAGAACTCAGAGGGATGGAACTGAATGAGGAAGAGCTGATTCAGGCAGATCACCTTCAGTTCTGGCCCAGCAAAAAGAAGATTCTTGTTGGATTGTTGAAAGGCTTTGAGAGGAAGGAAGAGACACTAGGGAGAATTTACCTGAGATAAATCATGTTCTGGTTTTAAAGAAAACCTGCTCCATTATGTTTCCTCAAATATAATACATGAGTATGTTAGGATGGAAGCTGGAAATCTTGCTTCCCCCCCCACCCCAGAATGTTTTACTGTCAACTTCTCATTGTTATAATGCATGTGTATGTACACACACACACACACACACACACACACACACACACACACACACACA
>CAJQZJ010032273.1:4582421-4650624 GCA_907164525.1 Lophiomys imhausi | reverse complement strand
GAGAGAGAGAGAGAGAGAGAGAGAGAGAGAGAGAGAGAGAGAGAGAGTGTATGGGATCAGCTTCTAGTCTCAAGAGCGTTAGCAAAATTTTTCTTTTTGGTGGGCAGTACACATAAGCCACTTTAAATATTTATTTATTTATTTATTTGTTTGTTTGTTTGTTTATTTAATTCTTCTGTATGTAAGTTTTGCTTGCATGTATGCATGAGTCTTGATGCCTACAGATGCCAGAAGAGGGTGTCAGATTCCCTGGAATTGGGGTTACAGATGGTTGTGAGTCATCATGTGAGTCTGGTAAAATGAACCTGGGTCATCTGTAAAAGCAGCAAGTACTCATAATCACTGAGCCATCTTCCAGCCCCCAAGTATGGATTAAGGAGGAGGAGGATGGAGGAAGATAGAAGAAAGAAGCAGCATCAATATGCACATTTTAGGAATGCTGAAAAGTTGCTTATCAAAACAAAAGGGAGATGGTTTACAGAATGTTTTATATCAAAGTATAAATATATCTGAGTAATACAAGATATAGCTGTGGTCACTATAGATAAATACAAACATCACAGGAAAAGGCGGTAACAGTTTTTATATGCAAACACTTTATTGAATTATTTAACTATATAAGATATGGAGATCATAAAACTATGGCATTCTAACTCATGGGGTCTAACTCATCACGGGGAAGCTAATGTACTTTTAGCACACTTGAGGGTGCTTCTAGATGCAGTCAAGTCAGTTTCAGCCTCTGCTGCCATTATGTAGAGCATCCATGATGGTTTTATTGTACTCTGCAATCTGCTTCATCACATTTTTAATAACTGGCTGGTAATCACTTTCTTGACTCTTGGTTGCTATGACTAATTATGTGAGTTAAGGAGGAACAATGTCAGTAGAAACAGTAGGCTGTGACTCAGAAAGGAACTGAAGCAGACTGGGTATTTGTCACAGTGAATGCAGACAGCACAGAAAAAGAATAACTAGAATAAATTTAAGATATAACCTTATTTTAACAAAGCATAAATTGAAACAAAAAGGCCAAACAAAACTTGTTTCAAAAAATTCACTTGCAGTATAAACACTTATTTTAATGTCAGGTGGCTCAATTTCATTCTACTCTCAGAGCAATCTAACATTCAGAAAAACTCTCTAGATGTCACTGTTTCAGAGTCATGTACATTGTTGCATAAAGCTAGAATGCCAGACTTCTAAACATCCTGTGACTACCACAAACAGCCTTTTAAGCTGAGTTGTGAGCTCCAATGGCATCCTACTGTGGAAGTAAACTGAGGTGTGTGCTGCCCCTGAGATAAAGTTCAGCAATACCCTAAAAGACAGTCTATGATACTGCCGAACCAGAATCTTGTTCTATGGACAGATGTTCTTGAATAAGTTAATGGAAACAGCCAGGAAACAAATTCTGGATATATGTTGCAACTCTACAATGAATGCCCTCAGCAACTGATGCCTCTTAGATAAAGTTAACATGAAAGATGAGATGTATTACTTTGGTAGGAATAAGATACAGTTGAAAAACATGTAATGCGAATCTCAGAGGCAATTTCTTATGACTCTGACTGGTTAAAGGTTTATCATCATAATCAACTAACACCTATAATTATATCTAAACGCTTTCAGAGACTTATGAGTAGAAACTGTTTTAGAGATGATAAAATTAAGGCTTAAACAGACCAAAAGAACATTCTAAAGACTGTAGTTTACCAATGACAGAATCAAACAAAATTTGATCATCTAGCTCTATAATGTATGTCTTTAGCTACTATACTCCACAGTGACTTTATATTCCATCTTCGGTAATTCTCAAAATCAGCTTTCTAATACATACTCTGAGATAACACTAACTATTGCAGAGCAGAAAATGATGCTAGTCTTTATGACCTCCATATAATTACCTTAGAGTTTTGTACATATTACGCATTTATTAAGGACATGTTAAGCTAGTTTAAAGGATACACTCTTTCATCACAAAATTATTTTGCTCGAGGTGCTGCCATTTTCTCTCCAAATTTGTAAGCTAGAAACACAAAAGGTGAATGTTAACTGATTCTCATATTCAAAATCATTACACATCCCTTTGAGAGGATATAAAAAAACCCAAAAACACCCAATTTAAAATCTTACCAATTCCTTGTTATCTAAATAAAATGAAGGTCATCAGAGTAGAAATTTACATTAGATCAGAATAGAAATTTACATTAGATCGGAAAACAGCATATGCATTTAGGACAATGCTAAATTCTATAAAAGGTTTTACTATGTTTATTTTATTTAAAAAATAGTAAAAACACTTATTATATTAATCAATAGCCAAGCTGAAAGTCAATTTATGACTTTTCCTAAAATAACTTAAAAAAGAAAATGAGACACAATGGAATCTCTCTTTGATTTCTGGAAGTCTAATGCCTCCAAGGTAATATATATTCTAACACTATCAAAGGTTCAGCCATACAGGAAAAACTTCCTTATTTCCAGTGCTAAGTTTCCTGTCTTATTTCGCAGGCTGTGATAAGAGCAGAGCTGCAGTGTGAAGATTGTAGGAAAGTCTGTAAAAAGCTGGCATCGTTACAATAATTTCTGCATCAACAGGAAACTAATGTGGATATTATATTGATGGTTGCTTCCTCAGAAGACAATTTCACTGTTTTAGAAATAAGCTGTTTTTCTGATTTAATCAACCTTGTAACTCTGGGTTATGGTTTTTCTTTTTTAAGATACATGTAGTTTTCCCTAAGCAAAGAACTGTCTGAAAAATGAAATACTAAAATAATATTCTCCCTAGATATTTCAAAGAAGTAATGAACATTTAAAAGAACATGTCAATTGAAGAAACAAGGAAAAATGTTTCTTATTCTCATGTAAAAAAATTATTACAGGGCACACATATCTATCCTATTGTTTCCTCCAGATAGGTAAATTCGGATATCAGGATAGAATCACAGTTAACTGTGTGAATTATATGGTCCTTGACTTATTAAATCAGATCTATCTGTCACAAATAAGACCTGGAAGTTAGGATGACCCTTGAGGAAGCAGTCAGCACATTTTGGTAATAAATCTTTAATAACCTTTTGCAAAGTCAAGTACCAGACATGTTCCATTTGTTCTCATATGGCAACAGACTTTTTAAGTATTATACAAATGATATAAGTATCACACCATGTCAAATTCTTTTTCCATTACAATCTTCATTACTAACCTGCCTTAATACTTACCATAAGGTAAATGCTAATTTTGAAAATCTTGCTCTCGCTCTACAGCTTATTCAAATAATATCATATGAAATTACTTACAGATATAAAAACACTTAAAAAACAGTTGCAAGATTTAGAAACAAAGTTTTGGTTTAGTTAGCCAAGATTGACAAAATAGAAAAATTAGAGATATATTTTAAATTGTGGCTTATGCTATGATCTGGAGAAAAAACAACTAACCAATAGTGGTAGAAGAGGAATGCCAACAGCAAAAAAAAAAAAAAAAAAAAAAAAAAAGTCACAAAATTTCTTACACTTTTCTCTAACACCCCACTCAAAAATTTTTACATTGTTTACAATTATAAGTCTATCTTTAGGTTTTTACGTTATGAAGTAGATACAGAATGACAGGTAAAACAAATACACAAATTAGTGATTTGTAAATTTTAATAGTTATTGCAAACTCTTACAAGATTCTATTTCTTTCAGTAGAAATGTAAGTATCTTTTAAAAATAGTAGTACATCCATACAGAGCAATAGCTGAGAAAAACATTTTTTAAAATGCTAATATTTTTAAGAAAATATTTAAAGACAGTTTTAATAGAATTATTTCATCTTTGTAAAAATATGGCATGATGAACAGATGCAAAGAGGAAAATGTCTTCAAGCCTATATATATCAATGTGTTAGAAATGTTCATTTCTGGGGAGGAAGGAATAACTTGATGTGATTTGGGGACAAAGTAAACTGGATGGATAATGTTCCCTCCGAGAGCCCATAATTTATAAGACCTCAAACACTATTCAGATATTAACCAGTGGATGAGTAATATGACAAGATTACTGTATTATATGGCTACAGAGATATGAATCAAGAGTTTCAAGAATAGGACTGTTTTTCACAGTGTTATTAATAAGAACATTTTTAAAATTTAAAATTATCTATTTTTTCTCCCAACATCTCCCCCTTTCATTCCAATAAAAGGCTCTTTTTCTTGTAACAATAAATACAATACAAAACAATAAGAACAATTAGGTAACAATTATGAAAATTATGATATCATACATTCCCAATGCCAGTCCCTATGTATTTGGTAACTAATAAGAATATTCTATTATCTATCTATCTCGATGAGTTTAAAGTTCTACACCTAACTCAGTTTCTATCCTAACTTGCATTACCAACTTAAAAACATCTTAGACCTAGAACATCTTGTTAATTGCTAAACAACTTAAAACTTAACTGTGAGACTCTAACTAGTCTTCAACCACATCAGAGACCTGAGAAGGATAAGTATATCTGAATAAATAGGAAGTGCAGAGCAAGCAACTTCCAATTTAAGATTAGAAAATATTTGGAAGCCGGGCATGGTGGTGCACGCCTTTAATACCAGCACTTGGGAAGCAGAGGGAGGCAGATCACTGTGAGTTCGAGGCCAGCCTGGTCTACAAAGCAAACCCAGGACAGCCAGAGCTGTTACGCAGAGAAACCCTGTCTGGAAAAATCTAAAAAAAAAAAAAAAAATCTAAAAAAGAAAATATTTGAAGTCCAATAAGAGATTGGTTCTATAAACTATGCTGCAGCATGTAATAGTGTTTTATATATGATCTCCAAATGCACACTGTGGTATGCATATACACACACTAAGTAGATAGATAGATAGATAGATAGATAGATAGATAGATAGATAGACAGACAGACAGTCAGATAGTCATCAGACAGACAGATGACAGTTGTACTCTGAGATTAATGCTGTTCGCAGCCTTCATCAGAATAATGTGGAAGGGTTAGAAAGAATATAAAGGCAGAAGTTGTGGAAGAGTGCTGCAAAACAATGTTTCCTGGAAATAACAATTGACTCATGGACTCACTGCAGTTATGTGCTTAAGTCTGGTCCCATCAACAAGGGTTCACAAGGCCCCACCCCTAACTGAGAGACTATGGGCACTGCAGGAAGGATTGTCATTTTTTTAAGTGGCGGAGCCACTAATAAGTTGTTCATGCCTCAGGGAGCTATGAGAACGAGGAGGCAGAAAGATTTTAAGACCCGTGGCAATGGAGGACACCAAGATAACAACAGTACCTTCCAGACATAACAGGACTGAGGTACATATGAACTCACAGAGACTGTAGCAACATGTACAGGGACTGCACAGGTCCAAGTCAGATAGGGTCTCAGTGCAGAGAAGAAAAGTAGACATTAGCCCTTTTTCTAACCCAGAAGTTATCTCCAAGTATCAACAGCTTGCAAAGGAAAAATTAGTTTTTTCCAATGGAGTCTCATTAGGTATACAAGTCACAATTAACGACAGTCCCAAAGTACATAATCAATACCAAATATACTCAATATTTTTGGAGAGTTTTGTCTCATAATGCCTTGTTTAGGCACTTTTTTTTTTAATCTTATTGGTCTTTTGTTTATATATTATGTTTTCTAATTTTGTGTTTTTATGTGTGTAGGTACACAGGCATGTATGAGTTTCTTGTGTTTTTCTTTGTTTTTTTTTCCCCTGATTGTTCTGTTTTATTTTTGAGAAAAAGGTATGGAGTTAGGTAGCTGGAGAAGTAGGGAGGATCTGGAAGGAGATGAGAGAGGGAAAAACATGATCAGAATGCACTGTATGAAAAATTTTTTTTCAATAACAAAAAGTTACCCATGCTCTAGTAAATAACACCTCCATCTACTTTCATGTAAGCAATCTTAAGTTTAATGGCTACAAAAAATACATCAAAGTAGGATAGGGATTAGTGCAAAGAAAGTTTCAGTGAGGGAAGAGGAAGGACAGTGAGTGTGTGAAAGCTCCATATGTACATGCAAGAAAGTATCTGTAAAAAGAATTAATTAACTTTTAACCAGTATTTAAATTATATTTAATTGGTCAGCAGTAATAACCCTTAACCCGCCATTATAAACGAGCACACAGAGACACGTGATGGATTTTAACAAGCTTTGTCCTGGATTGTGTAATCTAAGCCCATCTAAGCTAGCTCTATTCCTAAATATACATACATCCCCTGGGTTATTATTCTCCACACCCTGACGATGTTCCAGGACATGTGGAGTGACCTTCTTTTCTCTAACCCATGGTGTGTGTCCTCCTTTCTACTCCAGCTGCTTCTCCCTCTTCTGGAGGCTTCTTCTACCCATGAACCTTCCTGCTTCAGAAGTCTGAGCACCTTAGTCCAGCCTACCTGTGTCTTTGCACAATCTCAGGCCTCAGTATTTATTTAACCAATCAGAGACAATGATTAGAAAACAAAGTAACAGATAGCAAGCAGGCCTCTAGGGACAATTAATTAACATTTAGAATGCATAACACCACCCTATCAAGCATCAAAGAACAAAAATAAATGGAAAACAACAACAAAAAAAGTCCCAAACTAAATACACAGGAAATGTGTGTGTATATACATGTGTGTGCACATAAAAGTGTGTATGTGTGTGTCATGTACATGTGTGTTTTACTCAGTTCAAAATGACAAGAATTCTGTTTGTCATTGGAGTTTATGTTATATGTAGTTTTTGCAGCGTTTCAACGGAAGTTAGAAGTTTCTGCTTACTTTTAATAAATTTTAAAGCAATCATCCAGGATAGCATAATGGCCATGCCCAGGAGAGCACATCCTCTAAAGCTGGCCTTTCATACAGGTCTACTGAAGGAATAAAGCAGAAATTATAATTCATACTAAAGTATAGAATCTTACTGTTTCAAAGCCAAAAACGTATGGAAAGCTAATAAGGCAGTTCTAAAACCAAAATGAAACAAGAACAAGAAGAAAGGTGTTTGGAGTAAAAACAGAGACTAAGAACAAGACAGACCACATGGAAAGAGGAATGGATGTCCAAATCAGCTTTGAATATTCTCACCTGAGCATGGGTCTCATTTTCTTGCAGTTGTGTTTTCAGTGTCTCATAATCTGTGGTCAGCTTTTCCATTATTTTCTTAAAGGCATTTCTGTGGGTTGATAATACTGTTCGTTCTTGATGTAATTTCTAGATAGATCCAAACAATAATAAATAGAAGCTATAGCTAATGTCTAGAAAGTCAATATAAAAACCACATTTGACTTAGAAATTTTAAGTTTTATTCTGTAAAACTGTACCAGAGTTATAATTATTAAGACTTACTTACAAAAATATCTTTTGAATAATAATATATGCTAATAGTAACTATATTAATAACTCAATTAATACTTTCATACCCATACTTACCCCAAAAATTTTACTTTAAAATAAGACAACTGGAATGAAGAGTCACTGATGAGTCTGAAGTGGAAACCTATAAACTGAACTTATAAACCAAACAAGGAGTTGGCAAGGGCCAGTTTAGAATGCTCTGTATTAGGGTTCAACTTATACTTTACTTTTGAATTTTTGCTTCTTTTAAAACCTCTAAGTCTCGTTGAACTGAGAGGGGCTGATATGTAGGGACACTCCAATTGGGAGTGGGATGGGTGGGAGAGGGAGGAGAGAGTGGGAGGGTGGAACCGAGAGAGGAGTGGAAAGAGGGCACTATGATGGAGATGTAACTTGATGTAATAAACATTATAATAATAAAAAAACCTTTAAGCCTCTTTAAGTTCCAACTATACATATAACAAATGGATTATTTCTTTTTAGCTTGTATGTCAAATAATATACTAAAAGTAGTAAGTCCTCTACAGTACATATGAATTAAAGTTAATCAAGGAAAAACAACCAGGGGCCAGGAGTACAGCTTGTTTGGTAGACGGCTTGCGTAGCAAACGAGGCCCTGGTTTGGTCTTAAGTAACCCATGCATAGTAGCACAACCTTATATTCCTAGGACTCGGAGATAAGGCAGTAAGATCAGATGTTCAAGGCTACCTGGGCTACAGAGTAAGGTTGAGGCCAACTTGAGTTACTTGAAATCCTGTCTTAAAAGAAAAAAGAAAAGGAAGGAAGGATGGAAGGAGGGAGGGAGGGAGGGGGAGAGAGAGGGAAGAAGGGAGGGAGGGAGGAGGAAGGAAGCAGACATTTGGGCCATGATTCTCAAAGGCTCTTTTAAGCATTTACCTTCTTCTTCTCTTCAGCTGAGGACTTTAAAGCCGCCAGGTCATTGTATGTCTCCAGGTCAGCAGTCATCTGCTTGATTTTGTTTCTCAGGGACTGCTGTTCTTCTGTCATCTTACTTTCCAGAAGTTCCATTTTCTGTAGATCCAGCTGCAGACGCTGACTGTCTGAAGCACAAGAATTTAGGGCAACAATCAAAATTCTAGTACATTCTCATAACTAGCCTTAGGTTTTTAGAGCCTCTGGTCATAACATTTTAGTCACATGACCAATATACAATTTTACTGTAAGTTTCTTCTTAAAAGGCATCTTATTTGGTATATATTCATGACTGTTAATAATTAATTCACAGTGAACAGAACTACACCTTATTTGTGAATGGACCATATTTAATGTACGTCTTCTTCTTAAGGCATGTAGTAAACTTTTTGTCTTTAGGTACTTACTAGACAGCACATTATTACTTTGAATGCAGAACATTTTAAAGAGCATGATCATGGAGAGGAAATGGAAGGGGGAGAGGGAAAAGGGAGAGGGAGGGAAGGAAAAGGATAGGGAGAGGTATAGGGCATGATACCAAATACCCAGAAAAATACTTAGTTTTCACAATACATCTCCACAAATGAGACCAGTGCTCCAGAGAAAACAATGTGCAGCTTTAGAGACAAGAACATATGATAGCCCAGAACAAGAATAGAAGTTTAGTAACTGGATATTTAATTTCACTTAGTATTCATTTAAAATGAATATGAGTAAGAAAAACAGTGTTTTAAAAAGATTCACTGTTTTTAAAAGGAGGTTGTGCATTAGGGAGATAGCACAGTGGATAAAGTGCTTACAGCACAAGAATGACCAGAGTTTGGATCCCCTGAATGCACAAAATTCTGGGCAGGCATGGCAGTTGCCTATAATCCCAGCACTCGGGAGGCAGAGACAGGGAATCCCAGAACAAACTGACTACCTAGACAAGCTAGAATTAGCAAGTTCTAGGTTCATTAAGCAATTTGTCTCAATAAAATGGAAAGTGATTGAGGAAAACATCTAACTTCAGCTTTGGGCCTGCACATGCACACATGTACACCCACACACATACAAACACACACATAACTTTAAAAGTGGTTGTTTTACAACCAAGTACTTTAAAGTTGGTATAATTAAGCTAGTATTCCTTGAATGTTTCATTTACCCTTTTCAGAGTTTTAAACTTATTGAAATACATATGTGCATCTACATATCAATATATATACAAGATTTAAATGTTATCATAGTTTCAATTTCAAGTTAGGCACAAGCTTGTTATTCTGGCATCCAGAGGGCACTGAGTTCAAGGCAAGCCTGGGAAACATAGTAAGACTATCTCAGAAATCCAAAATTATAAAATCCTTAATTTGGTTTCATGTCTTCATTAAGGCTAGAAATAGTTATGATGAGAACAAAATGCTAAGCAAGTTACTAAGGGTTATTATAGCACTGTAATACTACAGATAGAAAATGTGCTCAGCTACCTGATGTAAGCAGCAACATAAATTTAACTGCAAATGTAATTTGGATATGTACTCAGTAAATACATTTAAGAACTATACAAACTGATTTCTTTCCAGAGAAAAGGAGCAAATGTTTGGTTGGTATAGAGTAAGGTTTATCTCCCTTTTGCATCAGGTCCCTATGAAAAGCTGAAAGCTTCTCCAAAAGAAGAGACAGGAAGAGGAAGCAGTCTAGTTCCTTCTGATATGCTGTAAAGTTGCAAAGTTTACCAACCAGTGTGTATAGAGTAGCAAGATCTCAGGAGGAGCCACTTTGACCTGGGGAAATGTTTCTGAAATGTTCTGCCATCAGCACATTTGTTTACTCCTCAGAGTTTCCTTTCTAAAAATATAAATAAAAATTACTGCTAACAAGATTCATTGCCTCTACCCTTTCTCCATTTGTTTATATTATTAATCCAGAGGAAACTTTTGTGGGCTTGTGTCTTCTTTTTCCTCAGTCACAATCATCTTACTAGCCTAATATGATTTCTTTCACCCTTTCTCTAAGAAGTATGTTGTCCCTTGACAGTAAGATTACTCTGTTAAGAAACACAGAGTGAAAAAAAGAAGTCAGGTGGGTTGCAGTAATACTCTCAAAGACAGAAAGGGGGACAATTCACAGAAGGGCACTATTAACATACATTATCTCAGAGCAGTTAAGATTATTATAAACCTCTGCTGATTTTCAGATAAAAGAAATATCGTAAGAGTTGGCATTGATATAAAGAAAAGAACAAAAAGCTATAGGCTTAAATAAACAAACAAAAGAACCAGTAGATGAAATAAATTATAAACTCAGAATTTGAATCTTAATAAAAAAAATATCCAGAAACTTTACTTTAGTGACAGACTGTATTTTGTAATCTCTAGTAAAGCAAGTTCTCATTTTTTTTTTAAACTGTACAGCTGGAGAAAACACAGTCACTAGTTTTAACAGGAAACGTAAACACAAAGCATAAAGGTATGTAAGAAATACAGAGGCCTAATCAATGACTTTGTTTCCTGGCATTTATATTTGCCTTTAAGAAATACTTTTCAATGGCTGTTACACTGAGATAATTTAAAGGAAGATAAACCTTGTTGAATTAACATCAACCTTAGACAAGTGACTATATAAGATGAATTAACATAATTTCTTGTTTATAGAAAAGAATAAAAGTTCTAAAATACTCAAACTAGCACAAGAACCTAAAAATAGCATCTTGAAGAGATGTGCAGACTAATGGTCTTTACAGAATTATGCACATTTTCAAGAGAGAAGCAATTATTAAAGAGTGGATAAAGTATGGCATATATGTGCAATGAAATATTACTCAACAGTCATACAAAAAGGAAATTCCTTCTTATGCTACAACATGGTCAAGCCTTGAAGCTACTATGCTACAGAAAATAAGCCAGTCACAACATTATGACCACACTCAATTTTTAGAGACAAAAAATTCACAGAAATACAAGTAGAATTGTGATTGATGAGTTAGAACATAGGGAACAAGGAGTTGTTCAATGATAAAATTTCAGTTTTACATGATGAAAAAGTACTAGAGCTCTGCTGTATAATCACATGCATATAGTAAGCACTACCAGGCTATACATTTCAAGATGGTTAAGAAGGATCATCAAGAAAATAAACCACAAACACTGCTGGAGGCAATATAAACTGTTGAATTTAGTACAGAAATCATTGTGAAGGTTCCTCAAAAAACTTAAAATTATACCTGAAGGACTCTGAGTCAACAATCACAGAGGTACTTTCATATCTGTGTTTATTGCTGTACCATTTACAACAACTAAGAAATAGAACCAGTATGATGCCTGACAATAGATGAAGAAATAAAGAATATTTGGTGCATATATATACACAGTGGAATTTTAATCAGTCATCAGGAGAATGGGTGCTAATAGAGATCATTATGTTGCACAAAATAAGTCAGACTCAGAGAGACAAATACTACGCTTGCTCTCACATATTCTAAACTTAAATTTATGAGTACATATAGGTCTTTAAAGTAGAAAGGGAACCATTGAGAGGAGAGGAGGTGAGTGAGATGGAAAATAAAGAGGAAAAAAATGGAATCCATACGTCATGAGAACAGAAGGCATATTGGGGGAAAGAAGGGTGCCTACAAAAGTAGGACAGAGGGCATTGGAGATTAATAAAACCAAAGTACAATGACATATGGTGTGAATGAACACACCATGACACCCACTTACTTTGTATATAAACTTAAAAAATAAAGTGAACAATGGCTCAGATACTAAATTTTGAGTATTTTTAACATGCTAAAAAATACAAAGTAAGTGTAGATATAAGCCAACATTGGAATCTACCTCTTCTAGTTGCTTAGCATATAAATCACAAGAATTAGTAATCTTATGGTAAACAAAATCAAAACCAATCTGGGTACAAAATATTCTTTAAACATAGAATAACAGTAATTCTCTATTTTTAGTATCACTTTTAATTAACTAGCATCTTATTATCATTCAGTATGCATTTCCAGGCCCATAATTCTCTATCCAACTCCTAAGCAACCATGCTATCAAACACAGACTTCTTTAGATATTGCCATAACATAATACATATATTAACTACATAACTCCCACAGCAGGATCTGAGACAATACTGAGCTATCAAGTTTATGAATATTTCTACAGTAAAAAGGATGAATAGTCAGTTCAGGTCAGAATAATTCTTACTACCAACAATATTTTAGATTTTAGGAATCCCTATAAAGTATAGTTATTCCATTTCTAGGATACTTAAACATTCCTCTCTGTGTGTGTGTGTGTGTGTGTGTGTGTGTGTGCGCATATGTGTACACATACATGTGGAGGCCAGATGTTGACCATGGATAATCCTCCTCAGTCACTCTCCCCTTTTTTTTTGAGACAGGGTTTTTCATTGAACCTGGAGCTCAAAAATTTGGCAAGGCTGGCTGGCTAATCAATAACTCCAGGAATCTGCATGTCTCTGCCACTGCAGCATTGGGATTATAAGCATGTCACCATGCCCAGCTTCAGGGTGGGTAGTAGGGATCCATACTCAGGTGCTTCTTTCTTGCAAGCCGTCTCCCTAGCTTGAATCCTTAAATATTTTAAGTTAGCAAACATTAAGTACATTAAGTCTTCATTTTCTCTAAGCTTACTACCTGCCATCACAAAATCAAGTAGACAAAAAAAGCTAATTCAGTCACCCCACACCATAATAAACACACAGAATCTGCCAGTATAGAATCCCAAGATTCCATATGAATTTTGTATGACTTTACCCTTTGTATCTGATCTCAACCTAAGTCACTTGACACATACATCTTTTTGATCATTTGAAATAGGTTTAGTCTAAATTAAATAATGTACAACTAAAATATCTGCCATGTTATAAAATATAGGTTGAAATATCAATTTCAAGGATATATTGGTTAATAAAATTAAAATTCATTTGCCACTCTTTAGTTTTTAAACTATAACAATAAATAGTTATAATTAAGCATGTGGTTTGCATGCCATTTTATTGGTCAGTGCTGTGCTAGTGAGCATGTCCAAAACTATTTCAACATCACTGGCTCTCAGATGCTCTTCCAATAATCAGAGATTGGCCTGACATGTGACCACATGCATTTCCACACTCACTGCTATAAAATCATTATTTTACTGCCTTATAACTGTCCTTCTACCAGGATGAAAGTTCCTTGAGGAAACAGATCTAACTTAAAGAAAAACAAAAACAAAAACCTCTGAATACTGAGAGAGTCTCTCGCTGACCACACTCTTGTCAGGTTCTCTGAACTCTTTGCATATAAGCCTCACTGTGGGAGCTGACTGCTTAGCCTTATGATCACATTGCTTACTGGAAGTTATGTCTGTGGCTACGTAACCAATGATCTTACCTGAGGTCAAATTCCTAGCTGTTGTCTGTGACTTCTGCATTTCGGTTGATTTAAAGCTGAGGTCATCCTGCATCATTTTTAGCTCTTGATTGGTGATGGAGGATATCTGCTTCATACGATTTATATTCTGTATTTGCAGTGAAATAAACAGATGATTTAGCTTTCCTATAAAACCACCACAATACACAAAGGATGAGATGCTTTGAATAGTATTTTTAATATATTATTCATTTTTGATGTTTTATAAAATGCAGTGGGATTCAGTCATGTTTTCACATAAGTTCATGATTTTTTTCACTTACTTCATTAAACTATAGACAAAATTAGCTACACAATTTGAGGAACTAAATGCAGACTTAGAATACTAAAAGTTGTTACTGCTATGTCACATGTGCATCAGTAGGTGGCAGAGAGGAGAGAGGCTATATCTACATTCAGTGTACTGACCTGTGAACATCTGAATGAATAGTAGCCTAACATTCCCAGAAGAACAAAGAAGCAAGGTGGATACCAACTCCACTTTGGCGCCATGGGGTAACCTGAGATGACTACAAGACCAGCACCAGATCTGGCCCAGATGGGGTCAAAAGAACAGGAGAGCTGTCCCTGTCCCTCACATGCTTCAGCACTCTGGAGAGCAGGCCCTGCACCCTGCCAGGATAGTACACTACAGCTGGTATGGATATGGGGGTTGTGCATTAGCCAGCCCTGAGGGAGTGAGTGTGGGAGAGTAAGCCCTGCCTTTCGTCTGCTATATGGTAATGTTTGCTAGGGAGAGATGCCCTCCCCTCCCTTTTGCACTCAACACCATTGGTCAACAGGCAATCTGGCCCAGATGGGGTCACAAGAGCAGGAGAGCTGTCCCTGCCCCTCACATGCTACAGCACTCAGGAGAGCAGGCCCTGCACCTTTCCATGGTAGAACTAGTGTGAAAGTGGTGGTTGCAGGTCCAGAACCAGGGCTTTGAGTTGGCCCACCCAACACCTACCCCATGGATGAACTGCTGGAGTGTAACCAGAGGTCAGTTCAACAACGCAGGACTTTAGGATCTCCAAGACACAGGACAGTTACAGCATATCTGAGAGGAGTTCCAGTACTGATGGAGTAGTGGAAACCAGGGCCTCGTACCAGACCAAGGAGTCATTACAATGAACATTTGCAAGCAGAAAGTGTGGACAAAGGGGAATATTGTGGGACATACTGAGATACACAGCAGCTTCCACAATGAGCTCTTGTTTTTTATGTTGGGACAGATTGCAAGGGTAGAGGGTGGGTCTGGGGGGGAGGTGGGCAATGGGAGGGAATAGAGTGCATGATGTGAAATTCACAAAACACATTTTTCAATAAAAAAATGAAATAAAATAAAATAAAATATTGAAGAGAAGGCATACATTTTCCTCCATTAACATAATACATAGTAGATTCTCAGTAAACACTTTTTGAAAACTTGGATGTTCACTAGGTATATCTACAAGACAACATTTACAATACAAATTATAGTGCAAAACACATTAACATTTTCTAAACTAATGTCTAGGTTTTGGAATTTTTCTTAGTAAATTCGGATAAATCAGCAATGAAGGAATCTTCAAATGAACTCTCATCAAAGCCTCATGTACTGCTTAGCTCTAACCATCTACGCTATTCTTTCCCACATATCCTATTAGCTAAGACTTTGCTACAGAGATAGACATTAACAACTTGAAGAAACAAGAAGGGAATTTAAAAGAAGCATTTAAGTGAGCAAATATAATCCTGAGTCTTTTACTTTCTCTATTGTTATTTGGAAGCTAGAATACTGAGACAGCACACAGCACTTACCCGGCTGCAATGCTCTAAAAGTGTAACAATGCTGGCTTCTATCTGTGCCTTCCGCTCTAGCTCCTGATTCTTCGTTTCCTCAAAAGTCTCTATAAAAGCTGCCGATTGAAAACATGGTAAGACAGAGTACTGTTGAGAAGAGTTAGTAAATAAACTTGGAGTTTTAGAACTTCAGACTATTTTCCAGAAATTCCAAATAAATATACATTTTAAACTATTAACCTACTTTACATACTTTCAAGTATTTAAAGCCTGTTGCGACTCTGATATAAGTAAGCGAAGAAGTTATACAGGCTCAAAAGAAAGAGTTGATACAACAAAGATCAGAAAAACTTTATTTTTATATATGATCTCTTTGATACAGCTATAATTATTAACACTTATAGTTGGCCATTAATTTTATTTCTGAAATTAATATTACTATTACCTATTTCATCTGAAAATGTCTTTTCATTAAATTAATCAAATGCTGGCTTAATCACAAAATAAATTTAATTTTATTTATTTAGATTATTAACAAATATTCTAAGAAATTATCAATTTGTCTAATCTATAACTCATATATATCTATTCTTATTTGCATTCTTTAATTAGTCCTATGGAACTTCTAAAATTAAAAATAAGTAGCTTAAATTTTCATGTTAGTAAGAACATAGCATTACCACTGCATGTATACTCTAATGTACTTCCATTATAAATTTTCTACCAATGATTTTTTTGGTAGCTCAATAGTGTCGCATTTTTAAAGAATTTTTAAAAAACCACATATGTATAGCAATCAAATCTGCATGTCAAATTACTATTAATAGATAATGATTTGATGAAGTTTTAAGCAGAAGAAAAAATAAAATTTTCAGGTTACAGAACCCATCCATTCAGAACCAAATTTTTAAAAGATCACTTTTTCTAAGTGAGTCAATGTGGCAAAAATCTTCAGTGCCTAGTAGAAATGACTAGCACTCTAAGAATTATTTCATAAGATTATCACTTACCATCCATATTTTCCTCCCTTTTTTTAAGCTCCTTGTATTTTTGGTTCATTTCACCTATAAGAAATGCAAAACACTAATTTTTAAAATTCCAATCATAGTATTCTAAATTAGAAGTATTTCTTGGGTTCTCTTTATGCCATTAATCACTGAATATTTGATAGTCAATATCTAATTGAATTTTAATTTTGATAAATCTGCTTATACTTACTTATAAAATCTTTTAAAGCACTATTCATACCTTTACAAGTAGAAAAACAATATCCTGACTGGAACAAACTTATAGGCTTTTCTGTAAGTTTGAAACTATTCAGCCTATACATGAACATTACTGGTGACAGGAAAGAGAGGTTCTCAAGCAAGACTATGCCATCTTTGTATAATTTGCAGCAAGGATTATAGCAGCATTTCTTACCTCACAGAGCTTAGAATCCAGGAATTTAACATGCTAAATGCTGTCATATGAAAAAACATACTATAGAAATGTAGCTAGGCATGGTGGCACATGCAGAGGCAGGCTAATCTCTGTGAGTTCTGAAAAAAAAAAAAGGGAAGGAAAGAAGAAAGGGACTGCTAAGCTAATTCAGGTACTGTGGAAATTTCCCTGAGTAATATGCTACATTATAGAGAATGAACAGGAGTTACTTAGATATGAGAAAGGCAAATGTCAAATTAGGATGGAAGTTAGTTATCTCAGCTATCAAGGGCCAGAGTGAATGGATTGTGATATGAGAGAAACTGGAACCAAGGATGATTCTTAAGATTCAATGTAGGCAACTGGAAAATATAGCTGCACCAATTGCAAAGCCAGACAGGTTGATAAAAAAACAAAAACAGAAAACAAAAAACAGTTGCACACAGTAATGCTGAACACGCTGAGTTTAATGAATATGAAAGTCATGTCTAAATGAACAAAAATCCAAGGCCAGAAAGGACATCTCTGACATAGCAGCCTCACAAAGGAACCATCAGTAGGGGTGGACTGTAATCATTTTGATAATGGGGTTTCACTGTAGCAAACATTGTGCTATGTAAGTACAGAGCCATTCTCAGAGTAAGACTATTGTAATTCCAAGTACCTAGGGCATCAAGTAGAGAGAGCATACATTTGAGCTTGCTTCAACCCAGTTTTCTTCATGCCAATCAAGCAATCCCTAGCTTCCTAAAATACTAAGGAAGCCTAGGGACACCAAAAGGAATGGAAAGAATAGCAAGCTATTCCTAAGGGGATTCTTTGTCAAAAGCTGGCATTAAAAAGGACTTTTAGGAAAAAGAGCTAAAAGGCATGGAACAAGAGAACACTAGTCCAGACAGTAAAACTCCAATTATCTGCGTTTTGTTATGTACCTATATGGTACAGAGAAATTCACAAATCTAATTAAAGCATTATTAAATTTGGGGAAAAGATAGCAGTAGAGTCCCTAATGAGTAGGGCAGAGAAACATGGGAATACAGACCTCCACTTGTGCACATATATTATGTATAACTAGTATGTTTCTGAGTTAGGAACAGAAAGTTTGTATGATGTATAATCTCAAATATCAGATCAGAGGGTGATACACATGTAAATATCAGTAGCAGAATGGTGAGGAACCTCTGAACATGCTGAAGCCTGGCTTATTAAGAAAGTTATAGGCCTCCTGTGCAAGAGGAAGCTCTTAGACATCATGTGACTAATGAACTGACGGGGCTGATACACGGAGACACCCCACACTGGAGGCAAGGTTCTACATTATATAAGAACTTAACACCTCATATCTTTCTCTAAGTGAAAGGGGATTCCCTATGCATGTATTCTGTTTGTAGACCCTCATCTTTTTTTTTTTCATGCTCAAGATACTTCAATGATGCTTTTTCCTTCTACTCCAATTTAAGACTGTTCCAATGGAGATTTTGTGATGCCTTAATTATCCAACCGAAAGGGTAGCTTATGTTCTCTTACTCTGCAAAATCTGTCACTATTGATAAACCCTTTTGACATATTTTCATGTATTACTTCTGCATTGCATAGATGAGAATAATACTTTTTTATTTTAAAAGATCATTATTTGTCTTCTCATGGGTTCTTCGTCCTTCCATATTTAAACCTTAATCTTCTCAGTTAATTTTTTACATGTATTTGTGTGTGTGTGTACACTCATGTGTGCCACAACACAGGTGTGAAGATCAGAAAATGACTTGTGGAAACTGACATTCTCCTTCTACCATGTGGGACCTGGGGACCAAACTCAGGTTGCCAGATATGGGGACATGGGCCTTTATCCTCTGAGCCAACTCTCTAGTCCTTAGCTGACTTCTAAAACTGTACTGTGTTGACAACAATATCATTTAGTCCTGTGATTTAAGAACTCTTAATTTAACTGTTTCCCCATTTTCAAGTTCCTTCACTAAATTGCTTACTAGATTAGTGTTTTTTTTGTTCTTCTGGGAACACAAAACACTGTACATACATTAAACTTATCAGCATTCCCCCTCTATATCTGTACCTCTTTATTTTCTATTATTTTGAATGTCCTCAACATCTACTATTATTTAAGTCATAGACTTAGGAGTCCTCTCTCCCACTTGATACAAACCCAAACTTTTTGTTGCCAGCAAATTCAATGGGAAGGCATATCTGGCCAACATTTTGAGTTACACACCTGGCCAGTAGGATGAGATGAAACAGGGATCCTGCATATCTCAGAAGATTCTCAAGCTTCCAAACAAATTTTGGATCACTCTTGATACTGAGACAAGTTAGAGCATTAGTGAACTAGTATGTTGTGATTTCTCAATGGAAAATGAGTTTCTGGAGCTGGAGAAATAGCTCAGTGGTTAAGATGCTGCTCTTCAGGAAGAACAGAGTTCAGTTTCTAGTACAGGGTATCAGGTTGCTTACAACTACCTCTAACACTAACTCCGGGAGTTGCAACAATCTCTTCTAGACACACACATGCACGTGTGAGTGCGCGCGCGCGCACACACACACACACACAGAGACACAAACATGCATAAATAAATCTTTAGAAACTAAATTAATGGGGCTGGAGAGATGTCTCAGTTATTAAAGAGCCCTGGCTGCTTTTCCATAAGACATGGGATTGATACCCAGCACATACATGGCAGTTCACAACTGTGGCTCTAGTTGCAGGGGATCCCATGCCCTGTTCTGGCCTTCTCAGGCACTGCACCCACATAGTGTACAGGTAGGGACACATGCAGGCCAGACTTTCACTTTAGTGGCACTGCATTTTGGGGGAGGTTAGGGCTTGGGCCCTAACACAGTCTGGGCTTAGCTCAGGCTGGAGTCAGGATTGCTGGCAGGTACATAAAAGCTTACATTTCCCCCCCCCAAAAAAAAAAAAACCTTGTTTCTGTCTGCCAGTAAGAGTCAATTCCCTTATCTCCCCTTGTCTCTGGTGAATAGATCTGGTCCCCTACTGGCAATACCTGTGGTACATATCAAAGCCCGTGTTAACTTTCAGGCTCCTTTGATCCCTCCTAACATGTACCTGTGGTGCATATCAAAGCAACTTGGGCCCTTCTGGCCTTCACCCCTCCATGCTAGCTCCCAGGCTGCTGTGGCTTGCACACCAGCCTCCTTGCTCTATTGCTCCTTTATAACTTGCAAGGCTTCCCCCACTTTTTCACTTCTCTCTGATTCCAAGAGGTAGCCATGGTTTTTCTGGACTTCCCAAACATCTGTAGCTATTCACTATCACCCAAGGGATGGCCACAAAGCAGTTCCATGTTTACAACAAACTTTCTTCTTTACATCTGGAGTGGTCCAATTCAGTGGTTTCAGTTTCACTGCACCCTCACTTACAGCATGGTCACCCAGATCAGTTTCTTTCTGTACCCAGGTTCAGATAAAACAAACAAACAAACAAACAAAAAAAAAACCCCAACAAAATCTCTGTAACGGTAAGTAATAATTATTGCTAAAAGCCTCACTACCTCCAAGAAAAACAAAACAACTACATAGGAGTTTGTTTCAACAGAGTATTTATTTTAGATTCCATCTTAGTAGTGCTTGGAACGTACCAAATACAACAAAAGGCCCTCAATAATTACCAAAGCAGTGGTTAGCAAACGTTTGTATGAATTCAAGTTATTAGGAAAGTGGCTAATACACAGAACACTGAGCCCTATCCTCATGGTTTCAAATTGAGGTCTGGGGTAGGACCTTAGAATTTGCATTCCTAACCACTTTCAGATGGTGTTCAGATATCACAATTCTGATGAAAAACAGAGAGTGTTGCGAAGCCAATTTTTAGTGTGCCAAGCCACATTAAATAATGAGTTGTTCTTCCTTGGATGCACACTTGAGAATCCATAGGCTAGTAAGGCTAAGTGCTTTTTGGAAAACTATTGATTGAGATAGAAGTTTATTAAAACCAATTGTGAGAATGTTTTTGTTTAATCCCAGGTGGGCTGCTTAAGACACAGATATAAAGTAGTAACGGTCTCTTGAGCTAGCAGGGGCGTGGCTTAACCAACTGAGCAAGTTTAACTCTGAGGATGTGGGAGAAAGAAAAAAGCCAAAGCCCTGAGAAGAAGGGGGCTCTACAAATGCGGACAAAAAGCCAGAGCCCCGAGAAGGGGGCTACAAAGAGAAAAGAGAGAAGGAGCACCACAAAGAGTAAGCTCCACAAAGAGGTAAAAGAGAATGGGTTTTTCAAAGAAGTAAGAGTAAAGAGGCTCTACAAAGAAGTAGGAGAAAGTTCTTCAGAGAAGAGAAAGGGCTACAAGGTAGAAAGCTGTTGCTGCCCTCCCAGTTGCTGGTGCTCCCCCAAACTCCTGCTTGTTTTTCCTGTTGCTATCTCCTGGTTTGTTGGTCTCCTGGTTTCCTGCACTTCTAATGAGACCGGTATTACCCCCAAAGAATCCAATGACCCTAATCAGCAGGAAGTAGCCTAAAGAGAACTATGTCCCTTTTTCCTTTTAACCTTCTTTCTCTCTTGCATAGTGTTGGGGGGTTTGAAGGAACGGGGGTTGGTCAGGAGGCATAAAATAAATTAGAATGTATAATTAATATAATACAAATTAGTAAAAGCCACCTTGCTACAATTGATAGAAAAATTCTAAGATATGCTTGTAGAAATAACTGGACAAAGTACTAATACTTACAAGGTTAACAACATTAATAATAAGATAACTAATATGTGAGAACTTTTTAATTGCTACTCTTAAGTCACACACACACACAGTCATTTTTTAGCACAAAAATCTTAAGTGGTAAGCAATCATATTATTCTCTCCGCAACCCTACCTTTTAATTAGGGTTTTGCTTTTGTGACTCAGGCTGGCCTCAAGCAGTATGTACAAACTGTCCTCACCAAGGCAAGCTAGATGTCTTAATTTTTCTTAGTTAAAATGATATGCCTATCCCTTGGCAGTTGCACAGCTAGTCTTGAACTCATAATCCTTCTGCCTCAGTCTTCTAAGTGCTGAAATTATGGGCATGTGCTGCCATGAACAACTTTTAGGCCCCTTTTAAAGGTGAAGAAAGTAGGCTAGTCAGATGGCTCTGAGGTTTTATTTGCCTTGCAAGGCTGATAGCCTGAGTTAACTCCCTAAAACTCAGAACAGGAGAAAACCAATTCCTGAGAGTTGTCCTCTGATCTTCCATACACACCCCATGGCATGTACACATCTGTATTCAAAATACACATCTCTTCCCCCCCCACATTCTCCAATAATAGTAATAAATTAATTTTTTTAAAAAGACAAAGAAAATGAGGTTGTATTGGGTGAGCTAAGACGCAAGTCCAAGATCAAACAGTTAAAATAGCATTGTATGGACCCAAGTCAAGACATGTGTAGTTGCAGGATACAAACATATTCTTCCTTAGTTCTTTATTTTACCTGCATATCACTATCCTAAAACAAGCCTTATGAATTATGTATAAGAAGTACCTTATGCAAGTCACAAGATAGACATGACTACACAAAGAGACCTTATATAAAAAATTATAGTAGCTTACAGGCAAAGTAAGTATATTTTAATTATTCAAAGCTACATATTAATCACAGAATAAATTATAAGTAATGACCTCATGTTAGAAAACTGACTTGGAAGCCCTACACACTTCCTGTGCATCTATTACATCTGTCACAATGCCATTATCAGATCCTTATGTCTGTAACAGATTAATAATTGGATGATATTTATCATGCTAATTCAAATCTGGCAAATAATGGATTCTACAACTGAAAATATAATTTTTAGTAACTATGCTCAAACATTCTTCTTGAAAAAGTATGTGAATGTCACTGTACTTTGTTAACTGTGTATGTCAACCCTAATCAACATAAACAGACCCTTGGAATATTAGCCCCACCTTATGGATCTTGGTGAAACTGCACATTCAGGTCTTTGGCAACAGTCACAGGAGTTTGGAATTGTCATGGAGTGGGTATATTACTTTAACAAAAGCTAGGGTATTTATATAGCTTGCATTGGTGAGAAACAATGTCCACATACTACTTCCAGCTGTAGTAAATAGCTCAGACTCTTAAACCTAACAAAATTAAAAGTAATAACTCTTATTTACTTTGGTTAAACTTCACTTGTAGAAATTTATTCTGTAGAATACACATGGATGTACAAGAATATCTATGGAATCACTATTTGTTTTGCTTTGAGTTAGGATCTGACTATGTAGCCCTGGTTATCCACAAACTCACTATGTAGACCAGCCTAGCCTTGAACTTGAAGTCACCTGCCTCTGCTTCCCAAGCACTGAGATTAAAGGCATAGGCCATCATGTATGGCCTTGCATCACTGTTTTTGATAATGAAAAATTAGAGATAGCTTTAATGTCTATGTTGAGACCGTGAATATTTTACAACCACAACTGTAATGGGAGTTAATAGTTGTCACAGTATTAATATGCACCAGGCACCATTCTTGAGCCTTCAGCTCCTTTAGTAAACGAAATATACAACCTTGTGTGGAATGATATATATTATATAGCTCTTGTGGTTTAGGTATGAAACACCCCGATAAGCTTATATATTTAAATATTTGGTGCCAGCTAGTGGCACTGTTTGGGGAGTTGTGGAACCTTTGGGCCTAAAGGATGTGCTAGAGGAAGTAAGTACACCAGTGGCAGGCTTTAAGGTTTTATAACCTGGTCCTAGTTCATCATGGCTCTCAACTTCCTGTATGAGGATGAAATGTGATTTCTCTGCTTCCTGACTGCAGGACTAGCCGCATGCTCCTCCTACATGATAAACTATCTCCTTTCTTGAACTGTAAGCAAAAATCAACCCTTTCTTCCTTAAGATGCTATTCTCAGGGTATTTTATCACAGCAACAGAAAGGACACTAACATAAAAGTTAAATGAAAATACTTAAAAGATGTTTATAAATTTGGAGTAAAGCTAATTAAAGACTAAACATGAACAATGACTGCATCTGAAGACTCATATGAGTTTGAAAAGACTTTTTTTATTGTATGTACTTTTTATTGTTTGAATTCATTACATCAAATATATATCTGATAGATTTATCTGGGTCTCACTGCATTGCTCAGGTTCCCCTCTGACTCCTGGCCTCAAGCTATCCTCTAGACTAGCTTCTGCCAATCTAGCCTTCTGAGAAACTGAGACTACAGCGATATGTTACCACACCCAAATTGGGCGCTGTGTTTTGTTTGTGACAGGGTTTCAGTTTATAGCCCAAATCTGTCCTTTGAACTTAAAATCTTGATTCCCCCTCACAACTGCTATGATTACAGGCCTTTTAGACCACAATAAGAGAAATGATAGTAATTTTAAGAGCAGGAAAATATGACTGAGGCCAAACTGAAAAGTCAACAAAAGTGTAGGAGAATGGTCATGTGCAATAAAACACACAAACATACACCTACAAAAACACTTAAAAAAAAAAACAGAAAAATGAAGCACATAAGGTGACTGAACTCTTAAAGATTCTAGGTCAATTTTGTAAGTAGTGACTTCCCAGTAAAGATGATAGCTTGAACACACAGTTCTTTCCTGGAACTAACTATGCAGATCAGGTTGGTCTCCAACTCACAGACTTGTCTCCTTCTGCCTCCTCAGTGCTGGAATTAAAGGTGTGCACCACTATAGCCACTGAACACCCACTTCTAATATTGACTCTTCTCCAAGCCCTCTTAAAACTACAATTAAAAGTTGCTTTTTTGTTCGTTTGTTTGCTTTTTAAAGTATAAAGTCCCAAGAATGGGGAATAGGAAAGAAGACAGTAGAAATAAAAATTTGGGAAACAGAAACATGATAAATTGATAACTAATTTATCAGACCTGAAAAAGTTTCAGCCTAAGGAAATAAGGAAATGAGGAAACCTCAAAACCATATGATTTCAAAAGACCCAGTAATTCTGCACAGAAGGATACATACTTTTCTTCAGCACCTATTCCACAAAAGGGTTGGACATGCATTATAATAGTTATACTGTTATTATCACAATTTATAAAATATAAAAGTAAAATAGTAAAGAGAAAAATAAAGGACTAGTTTGAGGCTAAATGGACTAAGAAATATTACTATTAGGGACTAAAGCATGAGATATAAACCTCAAGTAGTAATTTATAAAAAGATATTTCCTAGCAATTATTTTCCTAAAAGCAAGTAGCTATCATACACAAGGGCCTAGTGTCCCTCCTTAGCACCAGGAGAGAAACTGGGATATAAGCCTTGAGAAAAAAGGCTCTATTAATACACTCTTTTGCCTGTTTTATTATAGTCTTGCTTGTTTTCTTGAGAAAACAATGCTTTTTCCATAGTCTCTTTGTTCACACAAAAGTAACTTTAAAAAGTAATCGTTTGATTCACACCTAAGACGCTGAGTTGGCAACATCACCAAGATTTTGAGGCCAGTGTGGGCTATGTAGCAAGCACTTGCTTAAAAATTTAATAAGTGGCAACTAAAGATATATTTACTTGGTGCTCTAATTTTCTCAAGGGCTGCACTTTCCTTGGCCCTAAATTTAGATGCTATTCTAGACTCAGGACTGTGTAGGTAGGCTATGCTGGCTGCATTTGTCAAGTTGACAGTGAGAACTGTGAGCAAAAAGCAGAGCAGATAGGTTGGAACACTTGCCCTGAGTGCTGAACTCTCCTGACATTCCCTCTTCCCAATTAACTAGTCAGGCCTTTAAAATTCAACATCATGCATAATCTCAGACATAGACAAAGCACAGACAAGCTCATTGCTGGCATATAATATGCAAGATCTAATTCTGTTCCCATTTCAAACATCATGAGCACACTCTTTACTATTTTCATTCCTACTGGCATCCTGCTCTTCTTAATTCCTAACAGAATTATAGTATCTGTGGCATTCCTTAGACGATTTCTTCACATTTTTCTAAATCTCTCCTATAAATCAGTTCCAAAGGCTTAAGTTAAGGATCACATACCAAATTTAGTTACAGCCACAATACATTCCTATGATATAAATTTTCTTTTGGAGGGCAAAGAAGTAAAAAGGAACTTGAGACACTGATGCCCAGGCTGTCCTTGAACTCAGTATGTAACCCAAGTTATCTTTGAACTTGCTGTAATCCTTTTTCCTCAGCCTCCTGAGTACTGGGATTATCAACTTGTACCAACACATCCAGGTTGGTACCAATTCTCCATGCTATTTTTTTTTCACTTATAGCATCAATTTATTAAGAAAAGATTTGTTTTGGCTCATTTTTAGAGGTTTCTATCCATAGTGGTAAGGAGTGTGTGGTGGGGCAGAATAGATTACAACATGGAAGCCAGGAAGCAGAGAGGGAAAAAAATGTCTATGCTACTTGGGTCCCCAGAATATGCAATGGTACTGCCCACATTTCAGTTGACCTAACCCCAATAAGGTAGCCATCACAGAAAATATTCTCATAGATATACTAATTTACATGCTCTATAATTAAATCAGGTTGATATAATTCAATCAAAATTAACCATCTCAGGTGAAAATGCAGATTTAAACAAAAAAATCTACCACTTTATTGAAAAACATGAATCCATGGTAGGAATCCTCGGGCAAGTATTAAAATCTTTGTAGTCAAGAGGACCCAAAGAATGGAGTAGACCTCAATTTTAACCTTTAGTTTGTTGTGCAGTTCCTTCTTTCTTAAATTATGGATTCTATAGGTTATCCCACAAGCATTTACTTCCCAGATACAGTGCTGATGAACTGGATTATTGAAGTGAGTTAAGAAGTAGTCCCTGCAGCTTGGTTGTCATATAGATCCCCTAACAAGTGGAGGCGGGGCTCTCTCTGACATAGACTCTGCTTTCTGATAACTTCTCCCTCATGGGCCTGCTGTGCCTGGTCTCAGTGGAAGAGGATGTGTTCAGTCTTGATGTGACTCAAATGTGCTAGGGTAGAATGGTATGGGGAAGTTCCCCTTTTCTGAGGAGAAGGGGGGGGGAGATAGATGGGGGAACAAAGTGGGAAGGTGAAACCCAGAAGAAGGGAAGGAGGAGGCTATGATTAGGATGAAAAGTTAATAAATAAAAAAGCTTATATAAAAATTAAAAAAATTAAAAAGTAGTCCCTTCCCTTGAGGCCTTACAGTCTAAGAAGGAACACAAACATATAAGAAGGTAACTGTAATCTACACTATGCTCAAGTAACATGGAGGACGGTTTCTCAGCTAAGCCAAGAAACTTATTAGGGAAGGAAGTTTGGGGTTATACTGAGTAAGATGATGCCTAAGTTAAGCTTTATAGGATAAGAATGTAGCCAGATGAACAACAAACACTCAATTAAAAAGAAAACAACAAAAGGAAAATATTAGAGCATAAAATTGTTGAATGAATGGTAATAAGGAGAAATGTAAGTTAGCAGAAGTAGACTGTTATTACTATATTGCGACAGAGCTGGGTTTGACAGTTCATATCTATAACCCCTGCTTTTGGAGGTTGTATTGCTGTGAGTTTGAAACCAGCCTAAGCTATATACAGTGAGTTCTAGGAAAGCCTGAGCTACACTCTAAGACCTGGTTTAAAAGAGGGGCAGGGCTCAGGACCCAGCCATACCACTTCTGGGTATACATCCAAATGACTCCTCACGGAATCATAAGGAAGTTTCCTCATCTATGTTCATAGCAGCCTTATTTGTAATAGCTAGAAACTGGAAACAACCCAGATGTCCCTCAACTGAAGAATGGATTAAAAAACTGTGGTACATCTACACAATGGAATATTACTCAGCTATCAGAAACAATGAAATTATGCAATTTGCAGCCAAATGGATGGAACTAGAGAAGCTCATCCTGAGTGAGCTAACCCAGACTCTGAAGAATGCACATGGCATCTATTCACTTATAGTAGGATTTTAGCTATATAGTACAGGATATCTATACCACAACCAACGCACCAAAGGGAACATAGACATAGACTTTTTATTTTTTTATTTTTTATTGTTGTTTTTGTTTATTTGTTGGTTTGTTTTTTAGTTTTCCCTCCCTAACAATGAGACACTTTTCACTGGTAGTACTGCCTTGTAGGCCCCCAGTGTATGAAGAGGCTCTTGGCCCTCATATGACTTCTGAACTGGGGCGAGGGTCTGTTATGTAGGAATACTCCACTCCAGAGGAGCAGGATGGAAGGGTTAGGGGGTAAAGGATGGGAGGGTGAGGTTGGGAAGGGGAGAAAGAGGACAATATGATGGAGATGTAACCTGAAGCAACAAATAAATAAATTTAATTAAAAAAAAGAGGGCAAAGGCACAGAGTTGACTACGGGAAGAAATGGAGGGTGACAGAATCAGACTACAAAGAACTAATATGTCATACAACAATTCTGTTATCTTGTACATCATGATGAACCATATTTAAGCATGATAAGGACACTGAGTCACATTTTACATAAATCATTCTACTGCAAAAAAAAAAAACCCAAAAAACAAAAACAACTGAGAAGGGGCAAGAATGGAGGAGGGGTAACCAGTTAGGAGGCTACTGCAATAGTTCAGGCAGAAAGTGATGAGGTCCTGAACTAACAAGTAACCTTCCAACAAGTGACCTTGTACAAACCCCTGTGTTGCTGTAGTGATCTAGGATGATCACAGCAGAGCAGTGTAACAATATCACTTGGTGTATTAATGCACTTACCTGTGAATATAGATACACGATCTATGTTTATATATTCACATAGACTCATATGTGCTTTTATCACTATTAAACAATTATGGATTTTCTTATTCTTTATTAATAAAGACATAAAAAAGTTTGAAATGAAAAAAGAAAACAGAAACAAAAACCAAAGCATTCTTCATTGTATTCATCTTACAAGTTCAATTAATAATAAATTTTACCTCTCGAATGTATCCTTTTAGGAAAGAAATTGAACTATAATTTAGAAAGAAATTGAACTATAATTTAGAAAGAAACAATTATAATTTAGAAAAAAATATTTAGGATGCAATCTGTAAATTTTCTAAAACTGAAATCAGACTTCTCAAAACAGATCCACATATATGAAAACCAACAGAAGGAAAATAACACAGACAAAAGATACAAAACTGATATTATATCATAAGAATCAACTGAAGATATCCACTGTACAAAATCCATTTGGTTCATGACCTCTGTTAGTTTCATCATTTCTCTGCCTGGTTTTTGTCTTGATGACCTGTCCATTGGTGTCAGTGGCGTGTTAAAGTCTCCCCCTATTAAAATGTGGGGTTCAATGTGTGATTTAAGCTTTAGTAATGTTTCTTTCACAAATGTGGGTGCCCTTGTATTTGGGGTGTAGATGTTCAGGATTGAAATGTCATCTTTTTGAATCTTTCCTTTGATGAGTATGTGGTGTCCTTCCCTATCTTTTTTGCTTAATTTTGGTTGAAAGTCTATTTTATTTGATATTAGCATGGCTATTCCAACTTGCTTCTTGGGACCATTTGCTTGGAAAACATTTTCCCAGCCTCTTACTCTGAAATAAAGTCTATCTTTGTTGGTGAGGTATGTTTCTTGTATGCAGCAGAATGATGGATGGGTCTTGTTTCCAAATCCATTCTGTAAGCCTGTGTCTTTTTATTGGGGAGTTGAGTCCACTGATGTTGAGAGATATTAATGACCATTGATTTTTATTTCCTGGGTTTTTTTTTTTTTTTTTGGTGTCAGTGGTAGTAGTGTGTTTGTGTGTTTCTTTTGACTGTGTTTTCTTGGGTGTAATTATCTACTCTGGGTTGGTGACTGTGTTTTCTTGGGTGTAATTATCTACTCTGGGTTGGAGTTTTCCTTCTAGGATCTTCTATAGGGCTAGATTTGTGAAGAGGTACTGTTTAAATCTGAGTTTGTTGTGGAATTTTCTCCATCTATGGTGATGAAAGTTTTGCTAAGTAGAGTAGTCTGGGCTGGCACCTGTGATCTCTTAGAGCTTGTAGGAGGATATCTGCCCAGGCCCTTCTGGCTTTTAAAGTTTCTGAGGAGAAGTCAGGTGTGATTCTGACGGGTCTGCCATTATAGGCTGAATAAATACATTTTTTAAAAGGTTTTTTTGAGACAGGGTTTATCTGTGTAACAGCTCTGGAACTCACTCTGTAGACCAGACTGGACTTGAACTCACAGAGATCCGGCTGCCTCTGCCTCCCAAGCGCTAGGATTAAAAGTGTGCGCCACCACACCTAGCTGAGTAAATACATTTTAAAATTAATATGACCTTAGTATTAATTTATTATAAGCCTATCTTTGTCACAAATGCCAGTTAATGCACTAACCCTTAGTAAGATATTACCTTTATACTCACTTCCCAGATCAGAAAACTAAAGCGTAGGTAAGCTTATTTACCTAAACTAATGTTTTTCTGCCTTTAGAAGCCTTATTAAGCCGGTTGTGGTGGCGCACACTGGTAGGATTTGCTGAAGGAGGCAGAGGCAGGAGGATCACGAGTTCGAGGCCAGCCTGGGCTACACAATTTGGGCTGGAGAGATGGCTCAGTGGTTAGGAGCACTGGCTGTTCTTCCAAAGGTCCTGAGTTCAATTCCCAGCAACCACATGGTGGCTCACAACCATCTACCTTGAGATCTGGTGCCCGGGCATATATGTAGAGCAAATACTGTATACATAATAAATAAATAAATGTTTTTAAAAAAAGAAGCCTTATTAAGGCCATTAGTTAGCACATGTAGATATAACTATATGTTTCTAAGAATATTTTAGCTTCACAAGTGAAGTATTTTGAATCAGAAAGTCAAACTTATCTTTAGGCAATGGAACTAAAACTCTAGAGTCAGAAAAACTCTGGTTTAGGTCTAGTCTTTACTATAACTTGGAAATTTTAGCAAATTACTAATTTCTCTGAGCTTTCACAGATATAAAATGGATTAGCAAGGATTCAAAGGTTTCTTAAAGAATGCTCTATCCAGGTTAGTAATGAATCAACAAAAGCAAGTATCATTTATATGACAACAAAAGACATAAATACTATCTTTAAAATCAAAGTAAAGGGCTGGAGAGATGGCTCAGTGGTTAAGAATACTACCTACTCTTCCAGAAGACCAATTTTCACTTCTCAGCACACACATGGTAGCTTACAACTGTCTGTAACACATTTTCCAGGGGACCTGACACCCTCACACAAACAGACATACACACAGACAAAACACCAATGCACATAAAATAAAACAGGATAACCATCCTACAATTAACAGACAGAACAGGAACATGGACTTTGTTACCTGTTAGTGGGACACTCCACCCTAGTAGAACTGCCATGTATGCTTCCTGTGCAAGAGGAAGCTCTTAGACCTCATGTGACTAATGAACTGGGGGGGGGATGATACATGGGGGCACCTCACACCAGAGGTATGGGATGGGTGGGAGAGGGAGTAGAAGGTGGGAGAAGGGGTAGAGAGTGGAAGGGTAGGACTGGGAGGGTGTGGAGAGAGGGGGCGGTAATGGAGACCTAACTTGAAGTAATAAATAAATATTTTTTGAAATGAATAAATTTAAAAGAAAGATTTGCTTAAAAGTAAATAAAATTTAAAAAATAAGTAAAAATAAATAAAATTAAAATAAAAACAAAAGAAATGGATATTATTTTCCCTACTGTGAACGTCTATTTTCCCTACTGTGAACGTAAATTACCCTGACTTTTCCTCACCAAGTGATAATATATCATTTGGTCTTTGTTAATCCAAGAACAAATTTACCAGTTTGAAGTTAAGCATGACCTCTTTAAGCAGGGAGCCTGCACCAAGAATAAGCTGGTAGGAATTATAACACTCACACATCTTCTCCACACACACAGAATTTCTAGTAGTAAGGGCCTCCTCGGCCTGGGAAAATTTGGACAACAGTGCTCGCTCCCTCATAACTGAGCCCAATCAGGAAAGCAAGCCCCTCTGGACTGCATGTGGCATTTGTTATCTGACTGTCATCTCTTCCATTACAAAAAGAAAAAAAAAGAATCCTTCTAAAGAGAGGAAATACCTTACACAATCACTGGGTTACTTAAAGTTTTAATCAATTCAAGTATTTGTTTTAATACTATTTATATACCATTTATAATACTAGGTATATATAGTTCAGTAGGTAAAGTTAGGAGTATCACAGAGAAATAATAAATCCTTAGAAGTCAATGAGCTCAAAATTAATACATATCTGTTTAATATATGTTAATTACATTTATAAAAACTAAAAATACACCACAAACATTACCTTGGTGTTCCTCTAAATCCATGTCAAGTTGTCTAATTTCTTCACTAAACTGATTTATTTTTTCCTTTATATCTGTTAACCTGTTAAAAATATTAGTGAACTTTAGAAGCAACAATATAAAAAACCATAAATGAGCATTGAATTGAAACCTTTCTACTACCAGAACATCATCAAAAGGTTTAAAATTATCTGATAGAATGTGAGCAATTTTCTAAGCTATGTATCTGGTGAGCAAATTATATTTTGAATATATAAAAACCTCATTTTACTCCATACTACCAATAATAAATTCATATGAGAATGTGCAATGGACATTAATAAATACTTCTTCAAAAACATGGCCAATAGTACATGAAAAGAAATTCAACACCATAAGCCATCAAGGAACTGCAAGAGAAAGCCACAGAGAGATACTAATTAACATCCATTGACACGGCTGTAATAAAATCAAAGATAATAATTTTAAAAAAAGACACACTACAGGATGAAGATGTATAGAAACCTGGACTCTCATACACTGCAGGCAGAAATGTAATGTCTATTTGTATAGAAAATACAATGCTTTTTATGTAGTCTTTTGATCTAAACTGGGCTCTATAAAGTAACCACATAAGCCAGCAATTCCATTCCTGAATATTTATGAGAGAAGTAAAAATAAATGCACACACACAAACCAGTTCATAGATGTTCCTATCAATATGATTTCTAATAGGCACAAATTAGAAACAAGCCAAAGCCTATCAAGTGATGAAAAAATAAAACATATCATATGCATACAATGGAATATTAATTGGAATTAGGAATAAATGAAATATTGATGTATAGTACATCCCAGATGAGCCTTGAAAATGTGAGGCTAAATGAAAGCATGTAACTACATAGGACCAAAAGCTATATGATGTCACATATGAAATGCCCAGAAGAGGCAAATACATGGTGACATAGAGTAGATTTCTACTCTTAAAGTGAAGGAAGGGGAATGGAAAGCAATGGTTAAAAGCTGTGGGATTTTGTTGGAATGACTGAATTGGGGGTGCTGGTTATCCAACTGTAAATATAACAAAAAGCTCTGAATTGTATGCTTTAAATATATAATGAAATAAACCATCTCTTAATAAAGCTGTTTTTTAAAAAGCAATTATACTAGGCAATGACTCAGAAATAAAACCTGGATATTGAAAGTTCAATAAATACTAATATCATTAATAAGAACTACATGAAAAAATGCCTATAAAGCATGTACCTTAAAATGTGATCTGAATATGAACGAACATAAAATGTCCTGATTCAACGTACTTACTGTTCATGGTACTTACTGTCTCTCCATGCTGGCTATTTCCTGATTATCTTCTTTAACCTATATAGTCATAAAAAGAAAATAGTATTCAAACAATAACTGATTATTAGACTATCTGAAAGAGAACATCACTAAGACACTATTCACGGGCTGGAGAGATGGCTCAGCAGTTAAGAGCACTGTCTGCTCTTCCAAAGGACCGGAGTTCAAATCCCAGTAACCTATATGGTAGTTCACAGTTGTCTGTAATTGCTGGGCATGGTGGCACATGCCTTTAATCCCAGCACTTGGGAGGCAGAGGCAGGCAGTGAGTTCAAGGCCAGCCTGGTCTACAAAGTGAGTCCAGGACAGCCAGGGCTACACAGAGAAGCCCTGTCTCGAAAAACAAAAAAATCAAAAACCAAAAAAAAAAAAAAAAAAGAAAAAAGAAAAACTATTCACATATCCCTTTCTTCTTCCTTAAATATACTCTTAATTATTGTCTTGTTTAATTTTATGTCAGCTTGATAAAAGCTAGAATCATCTGAGAGGAGGAAATCTAAATTAAGGAAAATGCCTCCATAAAACCAAGCTATAAAGCCAGGTGTGGTTGCACGCACCTTAATCCCAGCATTCAGGAGGTGGGCAGGGGGCGAAAGTAATCTGTGAAACCAACATGGTCTATATAGTGAGTTCCAGAATACTAAGGCCACAGAAAGACCCTGTCTCAAACAAACAAAAACTAAAAACAAATTGGACTGTAGGCAAGCCTGTAGGGCATTTTCTTAATTAGTGATTGATGTAGAAGTGTTCAGCCCATTATGGATGAGGATATCCATGGGCTGGTGGTTCTAGGTTCTCTAACAACGCAGTGTAAACAAAAATTTTATTAACCTATATTTATTAATACCTATAAAACACCTATAACCTATAACCTATAAACACCTAATACCTAACAACACTTTACCAATCCTACTTTAACTATTTTGAAAAGATAGCAAGCTGTGGGTCTTTCTGAGCAACTTGGTTAGCCTTCTTTCTGCAGGCACACCTCAAATAGTATTCAGCAGTCTGACTCTGGCAGTTATGGCAGTCTTAATTCAGCTTAGTTTGAGGCTTTCTGGTCAGGATGAGGGCCTAGCATCACCCACAGTTTATGTAGCCAGCCTGCTTCAACCACTCAGGGCTTGGCTTCAGTCAGCAGAGGCTGTCCACTTGACACTTCAGGCCACCGTTTGAAGTAACTGAACCCCCTCAGGGCAGCTGCTTAGTCTTTGGCTTCGAGGCCTTGCCAGGGTTGGCACGCTCTTTTCTGGCTCAAGGCCTCTAGCTGGTCCCTGGCTTCCTCAGCAGGTTCTGTTTCTGCAGTCTCTTGGAGCCGCAGCCTCTGTCTCTGTGATCTTCTCAATCCATTTGCCATAGCTTCGGTAGTGTATGTGCCCCTGCCTCGGGTCAGTGCCACCAATCCCTGCCCATGGAGTCAGCCAGTTCTGGCTTTCCTCAGGTTGCTGTTACTGTCATTTCATGGTATCCTAGCCCATGTGTGCCTCGCCCTCACACATACACTAGCATACCTTAGGCCACTCTGCTCCGGCTGCCTTAGTCCATCTTTGAGGCTTTCACTCAGCCTTTGGGCTGGCCTGTGGCAAGAGTCTCTCTCTCCGCCTCACAGTTTATGTGCTGAGGCTTCTATCTGCCGTTTTTGTTTTTTTTTTTATCACCTCAGGGCTGGTGCGGCCTAAGGATTGGTAGATGGCCTTAGATGCTTCCTACCTTGTCATCTCTCTCTCTCTCTCTCCTTTATAGCTTTATTTATTTTAATGAATGTGGTTGTTCTGTCTGCATGTACACCTGCATTCCAGTAGAGGGCATCAGATCACCTTATAGATGGTTGTGAGCCACCATGTAGTTGCTGGGAATTGAACTCAGGGCCTGTGGAAGAGCAGTCAGTGCTCTTAACCGCTGAGCCATCTCTCGAGCCCCTTGTTATCTCTTGTGCAGGCCTCTCTCTCATGGCTTGGGTGTCTTTTGCAAGTGGGGGCTCCATCTCTCTCTTCCCTGGGGCCCTGTCTCTTGGACTTAAATAGGGCATGGTTCTCAAAGTCTTTTGCAGGGTCTCACAGCTTGTGGGCTCTCTTGAGCTAACTGGTGTTCCTTGGCCACACCCCTCCACTGGTGATATTTTCCACCTCTCTCAGAGCCTTGGCTTCAAAAGGGCTCTACCCCATTTTGGCTTTCTTCAACATCTTTTTGAAGACAGGGAGCATCTAAAAGCCCTTCCTCTCAGTTTCCTGGGCATTACCAATTATATCTGTTTGACCAAGACCATATGCTGCCATGTGCCAGGCCAATCTGCATTCTAAAAGCCCTTACTAATTCACTATAGAAAACTGCCTTCCACAGGGACATCTCAACTATGTTCATAACAACTTTATTTGTAGTATCTAGAAACTGGAAACAACCCAGATGTCCTTCAACTGAAGAATGGATAAAAAAAAAAATTGTGGTACATTTATTCAATGGAATACTACTCAGCTATCAGAAACAAGGAAATCATGCAATTTGCAACCAAATGGATAGAACTAGAAAAGCTCATCAGGAGTGAGCTAACTCAGACTCAGAAAGATACACATGACACATATTCACTTATAACTGGATTTTAGCCATTATAGTATAGGATAACCATCCTACAATCAATAGACCCAAAAGAGCAGGAACAGGGACTTGGTTATCTGTCAGTGGGAGACCCCACCCTAGTGGAACTGCCATGTATGCCTCCTTCTCAAGAGGAAGCTCTTAGACCTCATGTGACTAAGGAACTGAGGGGGGCTGATACATGGAGACAACCCCACACCAGAGGGATGGGATAGGTGGAAGAAGGGGTAGAGGGTGGGAGAAGGGGTAGAGGGTGGGAGGGAGGGGCTGGCAATAGAGACTTAACAAAGTAATAAATAAACATGAAAAAAAAGAAAGAAAAGAAAACTAACTTCCATTACAATGCAGGCTGAACAAGCCAGTAAGCAGCAAGTCAGTAAGCAGCAATTGTTCATGGCCTCTGCATCAGCTCCTGCCCTCAGATTTCTTGCTTTGTTTCATTCTTAGCCTGGCTGCTTTCAATGATCAATTATGATATGGAAGTCTAAATGAAATAACCCTTTCCTCCCCAAGTTGCTTTTGGTCATGGTGTTTCGCCACAGCAATACAAACTTTGTCCCATGTACCATCAGGTTATTATATCTTCCAGCATGGGTTAACTAACAGTAAGTATCTTAGATTCCTCAGACTCTCCAATATTCAAGGGTACAGCTACCAGATTTGGGAAGCCCCACTAAAATCAAATTTCAGAAAAACAATGAATAACTTTTAGAGTACATTTATACCATGCCATGTAATATCTGGATATACATAATTCCTTATCCTATAGAAGACATACATATATGCATTTATTAATCTTAGATTATCTTAAATTTTTTTTTTTTGAGACAAGATCTTTCTATGTAGCCCTGGTTGTCCTGCAACTCACTACGTAGACAAGGATGGCTTCAAACTCATGGAGATCTACCTGCTTCTGCCTCCCAAGTCTTGGATAAAAAGTGTGTACCACAAAGGCCCACTTAAATTCAGACTTAACAAGTAATCCAGCTAAAGAGCACCCTCTCCTTTCCTGCCCCTAACCTTTTCCTTGCTGGGAATTGCTGAAATTTTAGAATATTTTTAAAATTTTATTGTATTTTAATTTATTTACTGTATATGGGAGGGTTCCACATACTTGTGGAATTCTGAGAACAACTTTCAGAAACTGGTTTTCCTTCCACCATGTGGGCTCTTAGGACTAATCTCAGGCCAACAGGCTTAGCAGCAAGTGCCTTTACCTGATGAGATAATTCACAAACCAAGATTTAGACTTTAAGACTATTCTAGAAAGATTAATTCTAACAGTCACCAAATTGATCCATAAGTTCCAAAAACCCACTAGGTGCAGGCACACACACACACACACACACACACACACACACAAAGACCCTCAGGGGCATTCCTGGAGAGATCTCTGCCCCATATGAAGATAAAGTTACCTGAAGGGTCTTGGACTTAGTACATCTCAACATAAATATGTTCATTGTAACTTACTGCTAAATTAAAGCAACCTAGAAGTAGTGGAAAGGCTATGGAATACATGGCACATGATTATGTCATATATAATTTCATATGACATTTAAATTCCATTCTCTTCAGAAAGACACTGATACTACCGATGTCATTAGAGTTGGGATACTTCTTTTTTGTAGAGATAAATACAAATAATAGAATTTATTTTCAGTAAGATGATCTAACAAGTTAAATCACCAATAAAGAAGTATCCATGAAATAATAACTAAAATATGCACAAAAAATAGAAAATGAGGATTTACTACAAAACCAAGCATTTAACAAAGTAAGATTTTTCTACATTTTCTTGGCTCATATTTCATATTGAGGTGAAGCTAACTAATTTTTTTTTGCATAAGAGTCACATTGATTTTCTGCTTACTTCATAGCTCTTAAAACAAATAAATGGCCAGGCAGTGGTAGTACACATCTTTAATCCCAGAATTCCAGGAGCAGAGGCAGGCAGATCTCTGTATTCGAGGCTAGCTTGGTCTACAGAGCAATTCCAGAACAGTCAGGGCTACATAAAGAAACACTTGCTTTAAAAATCAAACCAACCAACAAACAGAAAACAAATAAATGAACTTTCTTCCCTTACCTGCTTAAGTAATCTCTCCCTCTCCTCCATTGGTGATCCCATGCTTTTGTCTTCTGCAATCATTTGATCTCGATGGGACTCTAACTCATAAAGCTTTTCATGTAGCAATACAGCTTCTTGTTTTACTTGGGAATGTGCTATTTCCTAAGAACAAAAAGGGAAAACTTTAGTTTGTCTTTTGGAAAGACAGAAAGTTAAGATAAAGCTATGATGTTCTCTAATCAACCTGGCTGGTATCATTAGACAGGCACTAGAGCCCACAGTGAGAATGTAAACTGGCATCATAGGCAGCAACTGCAGGGAAGAAGCTGCATCAAGACCCAGCCATACCAGTCCTGGGCATATATCCAGAAGATTTCTCACCAATCCACAAAGATATCTCCTTCACTATGTTCATAGCAGCTTTATTTGTAACAGATAGAACTGGAAACAACCCAGATGTCCCTCAACCAAAGAATGGATAAAAAAAAAAAAAAACTGTGGTACATCTATACAATGGAATGCTACTCAGCCATCAGAAACAACGAAATCATGCAATTTGCAGCCAAATGGATGGAACTAGAAAAGCTCATCCTGAGTGAGCTAACCCACACTGTGAAAGATGCACATGGTATCTATACACTTATAATTGGATTTCAGCCATTATACCACAGGATAACTATCCTACAACCAACACACCAAAAGGAACCCGAACATAGACTTTGTTACCTGTTAGTGGGACACTTTGCCCTAATGGAGTTGCCATATAGGCTCCCAGTGCAGGAGGAAGCTCTTAGCCCTCATGTGACTGTTGAACTGAGGGGGGCTGATATGTAGGGGCAACCCATAGGTGGGATAGGTGGGAGGGTACGACTGGAAGGAGTGGAGAGAGGGGACTGTGATAGAGATGTAACTTGAAGTAATAAATAAACAAGAAAAAAATTTACTATGCACCAACAATAAAAAAAAAAAGAAAAAAGGAAGAAAGAAAGAAAGACAGAGAGACAAGACCAGTGCCTGGTGACGAACCAGGACCTTTCAGAGTCTCAGATGGAGCACAGTCTGCTGATATAGACCTTGATTGTAAATGTCTAACCTTCACAATCACAAGAAAATAAATGTTTACTGCCTTGATAATCCAGGTTGTGACCCTTTGTTACAGGAACATTGGGAAACAAATGCAGGTAGAGCAGGTGTTATGTATTATCCACAGTTCAACTTTCACAAAAACAATCATTAAAATGAAAAAGATGTGATAAAATTCTTTTAGACAAAAAGAAGGGCTAACAATGAATAAACTGACATGTGATCCCATTGTTTATTGAGCAATTGATCTATGGCAGTATATACTCCTCTTCTGGCCTCTGCATCCATATATATATATATATATATATATATATATATATATATATATATACACACACACATATATATATATACACACAAAAACCACTCATAAACATAAATATTTATAATATACAATGGAGATTATTAATAACCCCAGATAACAACTAACGGATTCATTTGCAAGGCTGTTTTAATCATAAGCATTGTATAGTGAACTAATTTAAAATAAAGAAGGACAGCTCTAAGATTATGCAAAGACAGTCAGAAGATGGTATTAATGTATATGTGTGTGTTGTGTGGGAGGGAATGATACAGGTGCCATATCACACTTCCATATATAAATCCCATTTGAAGTTTTCCACAAATTTAAAAATAAGACAGGCAACTGGATCTCTGTGAGTTCAAGGCCAGCCTGGTCTACAAAGTGAGTCCAGTACACCTAGGGTTACACAGAGAAACCCTGTCTCGAAAACAAAACAAAACAAGACCAAGCGTGATTAAAAATAAGACAGGATTAATGGTCACTGTGAAGATTAAATGAGCATACTGGTGATATGTATAGAGAGCTCATAAAATTATGTAAGGATGAAATAAATGTCAAAGTAGTTCTGTCTGAAAGGGGTAAGAAACAAACATTTTATGCCTTTTTTTTTTTTTTAGTTTTAAAACCATACACATGCCTTTATTTTGTGAACTAAAACTCTTTTAAAAAGAAAAATGCAAATGTTATACCTTCAAATGATTCATCCCTCATCCCTTTCCTGATTTTAGTCTCCTACGGTGTATCTAAACTGCTGTTACATTTTTTGCACGGCACTATAAGACAATGATCAGCTTTGTACACAGTAGCTACTAAAGAAAAACAACACAACAAAAAACTCCAATCTATTTCTTACCAATCCGAGACCTTTGTAGTACAGAATGGGAATAAAATATATTGAACTCCTGTTAGTAAACTGCTTAGTGCATGAGTCTGGTTAATGCTCCCCTAAATTATTTTTAAGAGCTTAGTGACAGACCACACTCCCAAGACATTATACTCACTGTTTCTAGGCTCTCTTTTTTTATGTTCAGTGAATCTAGCTGTTGTTGAAGTGTATCTAATTCCTAAAGGGGAAAAAAGGGCAAATTTAATAACTTTTTTTATTTTTTAATGTCTAATCTAACCTATGAATGTGATAAATTTTGAAAATATATTAAATTTCTATCTTGCATATTGACTGACTAGCTTACCAAAGTTTTATCCTCTTTGGAATAGTTTTTTTTATTAGTTCTAAAATCCTTCCTACATACCTTCAAAACTCTGTAAGTTTGTCACAATTATCATATATCAGTGTTCTGACCATACTAATTATCAGAAACTTTCAAATTAATGATGTCATTGGTCAAAATCAATATTTAGAATTCTAATCTTCAGCTTCATTTTCACACCTTTTGCCTAATTGCTTTTAGGGCTAACACTTGTACCAACATGGGAGGAAGACAAAGGATGAAAGATGGAAGGAGGGAGGAAAGACAATTGATTACAGAAGGAAAAGGATGGTGGAGGGAGAGAGAAGAGAGAAGAGGGAGAGATGAAAGAGAAAGAACTATTTATTAGTAATTCATAAACCCCAGACAAAATTTATTGGATAAATGATTCATTGAAGAAAGAATATTATAGAAATGTCTATTATCAAAGTATAATAAATTTTGTCCAAGGTAGAAAAGTTCTACTAAAATAAAATGGACTATCTGGGAAATAAGCAATATTCATTACTGGCAGTTATTGGCCCCATTTTTTTTTTTTGATAATGCTTCAGTTAAGGGTTATCTGGGCTTAAAGAAGCATGGTGATGTTTAGCACTGGGAGGATTATCAGCAGGCACCCAAACAGATCCTTAGGGAATCATTCAAACCAGGGACATAACAGGTAAAATATCTCTGTATTCTGGCCTATGAGTCCCTTTAATGTTTCCATTAAAAGTCTATAAAAATCCAAGTTTGTGCCGGGCGGTGGTGGCGCACGCCTTTAATCCCAGCACTTGGGAGGCAGAGGCAGGCGGATCTTTTGTGAGTTCGAGGCCAGCCTGGTCTACAAAGCGAGTCTAGGACAGCCAGAGATATTCAGAGAAACCCTGTCTCGAAAAACCAAAAAAAAAAAAAAAAAACAATCCAAGTTTGTAGACCATGTGTGGTGGCATAGGTCTTTAATCCGAGCACTTGGAAGGCAGAGACAGGAGGAACTCTGAGTTCAAGGTCAACTCAGTCTGTAAAACAAGTTTCAAGGTAGCCATGGCTACATAGTGAGACCCTGTCTCAAATAAATAAGTATATCCAAGAGTTTTCATATACCTTTAGGACATGCAAAGCTGAAGATTCAGAGAACTACTCTATTACAATATTTTAAAAGCTAGAACACCACACAGCATAAGAAAAGGAATCCTGTATCGGTGTCTCACTGACACTTAGCTGAGGACCTTGTTACAATGAGACTCGGAAGAGTAGGTCCCATTCAGTTCTCAGAAACACCGATGATTTGAGTTACACTTTGAGTAGCATGGGGTTACATGCCTAACACACAGTCCAGGGTAATATCACCTGCAACAGTTTCTCGTTTGTGGTTTTCATTTCTATATACTTGACTTGTTTTTCTGGAGACATATTTTTGATAATGCCATCTGCTGCTTGTTTTTCTTGTTCAACTTCTTCTTCAACACTTCTGATTTGTTTTTCCTTCCTGAAATCAAAAGCATGCAATGTTCTTATTAGTACCCTGGGGGGTGGGGGGAATCAAATAATTTTATTTAGAGGTACTTAAAAAGAAAACCAACCATGGTGTATGAAAAACAGTTCTTACATTTATATTTAAAAACTATATAAAACTTGATCCCATCAGCATAAACTTGATATACTTTTCTCTTTGGCATCCCCAAATTCAATTTCTTTATTCTCTATTTCAATGCATGAATAAAACAGAAAGATCATCACATACAATCTCTCAAGCCTTGTACACATGAGGGTTCATTTAATCTTTTGATGATCATACTCCAAAAGTAAGTTTTAGTTTTAAAATAGTGATTTTCAAACATCAGCAGTCACAACAGCTTTTGATCAAATTAAACTCTGTAGAGAAAATATGTATAGTAATAAAGTATAGTAATGTAAAGCAAGGCATCTCTGACTGAACTGGTCAATACACTGAAATACATTGCAATGTGAATATGTTTTTAGGATATATTTATTTTATTTTATGTGAATAAGTGTTTTGCATGCAAATCTGGTACCCACAGAGGTCAGAAAAGTGTGTCAGATTCCCAAAACTGGAGGTACAGAGAATTGTAATCCACCATTTGAATGCTGGGAATCAAATCCCAGTCTTCTGCAAGAACAAGCGCTCTTAACCTGTGAACCATCATGCCAGGCCTCAAGATGGCTCAGTGGGTTCAAGTACTTGCTGCACATGTCTGATAACCTTTTAATCCATGGAACCCAAAGCAGGGCAAATCTACACATGTACCATGTCACACGAGTACCTATATACACATGTGCACACAGTAATAATAACACATACAAACTTAAAAAGAAATTATACCTTAAGATCAATAGTATTCTTTGCTTGCATTTGCTTTTACCCATTGCTTTAAATATAATACATATTTAACAAACATATTTTAGCACCATAACACATTAATTTTCTGAAAAATATAACTACTGTTTAATAGTAGCAATTATTATATGAATCATAAAATCACAATATATTCACAAGAAATACCACTGGGGTGCCCTGTATTTTATTTTCTACATAGTCAATTACTAATAGGGTAGAGAAACTTTCTTTTTTTAAAACAGTATTTTCATTAATTCTTTGAGAATTCTTATAATGTATTTTGATCCCTACCTCATTCTTCCCATATCTGCCTTCTCTACCCTAACATTGCTCCCTCTCCCCAACTGTGAGTTATGTCCCCAGCCCTCAGTCCAGTGCAATGTGTGTTGTGCAATTCTCTAGGGAGTGGGGCCTGTCCTGGAGTATTGTTGACCTACCAGGGGTCATATCATTAAAGAAATCTGAGAGAATTTATTTGCTAGGTATGGTGGCATGCCTTTAATCCAAGTACTTGAGCAGCAGAGGCAGGCAGATCTCTATGAGTTCAGGATCAGTCTGCTCTACATGGGGAGTTCTGGGCTAGCTAGAACTGTATAGTGACAGCCTCTCACAAAAAGAAGAAAGAAAAAAAGAAAGAGTGAGTTTGATTTAACATAAATTTTTAGAAACAAGATTATGAATTTCTCATTGGTTTTCAAAAATCTGACTAACCTATAATTATTTATTGTCTTTCAACTTATAGGCAACAACTCTGTCTTCAACCGATTAGCAGCTAAGTCCATTAGGGCCAAATATGCCATGCCTTCTATATCCTCATATCCTAGCAAAGGGGAATCTAAACTTAGAACATTTCCTATAAACACCTCAGGAGAAACATAAAATATGAAGAAAATGAAACAGACAACCAGAATTCTCAATTTATTTTTGCCTCACTGTTGAACAGGCAGTGATATTTTCCCTTTGACCATCAATAACTACAATGTAACAATGTGCTTTCTACTGCCAAAATTTACTTGAGTACAGGAGCTAACAGAAATCTGAAGCAGTATGTTTAAATATATACTTAAATAAGTATAAATTATTTAAAAGAAATTTTAAATAAGGAAAATTTATTTAAATTTTTGTTTTATCAAATTTACTGAGGCACCAAAGAGCTATCTTTTGAGGAAAAAAAATCATTCAACCTTTCATTACTCAACAAACACTGTTTGTTGCTATGTCCACTGTAGATGGGAGCTAATATTGTACAGTATTCTATTTTACAGAGGGTTAAGATTACATCACAAGGAAGATACCTTATTTTCTTAAGGCATACAATGGTTGTCAGGTCTTTAGATGGCTTGAGCACTTTGTCCCTGTTATAACTTGGCAGTAAAGTGACTAATAAAAAGCATGGTATCATAAAAATGAGCAAATAACAAAGGTAGTAGAATATAAAACTTGATAGCATTTTGTTTTTATTTTTGTTTTTTTGAGACAGGGTTTCTCTGTGTAGCCCTGGCTGTTCTGGGCTCACTTTTTAGACCAGGCTGGCTTTGAACTCACAGAGATCCACCTGCCTCTACTTCCGAGTGCTGGGATTAAAGGTGTGCACCACCATGCCCAGCAATTACAGACAGCTGTGAAATGCTATGTGGGTGCTGGGATTTGAACCCAGGTCAGTGCTCTTAACCGCTGAGCCATCTATCCAGCTCCACCAGCATGTTTTAAATTTGAATCTAACAAAATACAAAACAGCTTTACAATTAATCCACATTACTTTAAGCAACATCTTTCAAAAACATTAGGTAGAGCACATGGTATCTTGTGGAAGAATAGGGGGAAGAATAGAAAGACCTGGAGGGGATAAATACTCTACAAGAAGACCAACAGAGACAACTAATCTAGGCCCATAGGGGCTCACAGAGACTAAAGCACCAATCAAAGAGCATGCATGAACTGGACCTAGGTCCCCTACACATATGTAACCAAATGGCCAGCTTGGTCATCTTGTGGGTCCCCTAGAAAGTGGAGCAGGGGCTGTCTCTGACATGGACTCTGATGCCTGCTTTTTGATCACTTCCTCCTAATAGAACTGCAGAGTATGGATTCAGTGAATGTGGATACACTCAGTCCAGATGGAACTTGTGTTGGAGTGGGATGGTAGGGGGAGCTCCCCTTTTCTGAGGAGAAAGGGAAAGGGGATAGGGAAAGGGAGCAGGAGGGCAGGACCTGGAGAAAGGGAGAGAGGGGCTACAATCAAGATGTAAAATGAATAAATAAATAAACTTATTAAATAAAATTTAAAATACTCTCAGTATTATACACTGTAATCCATGAAACAAATTAATATTTTGACAAGATTTTGAAGCACAACACAAAAACTAAGCAAACTATGTTATTTGTAATACCTAGAAATTAGAAAGTCAATGATGTCTTTAAGAAATTAGGTTCTAGTCAATGGTTTGCTAAGGAAGCTTAGCTACTTCTTAATCACTTGTTTACTGGGTACAAAGGTTAAAACAAAGTGAAATGCAGTCATCTGACACAGGCTTTTCTAATGGTGTAGACCCAGAATAAATTTCTCGAGCACACCTGTTTCAGAAACAAAAAGGACAAAGTAAAGGTAAGATCTTATATACTTAAGGCCTTGTTGGTGTTATTGAGTTTAGAAAGAAAAAAAATTAAGTTTCTTAAGTCTGTAGAACAGTCCTTGCTGTTAATGATTAAAGAACAGAAAACAATCATATTTTCATGAGGTCTACTACAGAAATAATATAAAACATAGGAAACAGCCAATGGCTATTTACAAACAGTTATACTGGAAACTTCATAAAGAACATGATTTCTGTATCAACATCTTTCTTTTGTGTATAGATTTGGTTTTCCTGTGTAAAGGAAATTCATCTTAAATTCATCTACCAGCTAACAGAAACTGATGTTCTATTTCTTCCTGATTTTATTAAATCCTTGTAAAACACAAGAATCATTTCAACATAACTATCAAGTTGAGAAAACCTCAAAAGAAATGGCTTTATTTAATTGACTTTAAAAAAAAACTGTCTTCTTTGTAAACCATCTTTCTAAAGGAAATGTTTATGTCTGAGGATTTATGTAGTAATATAATGGTTAGTATTCACTCTCTGTTGATCTCTCCCCTAGCAAAAAATACAACCATACGTGAAAAAAACCTGAAGAGACTGTGTATTACAACGTTAAATATAGCAATGCTACAGAAACATTGAAATCCCCTGACTATATGCTGCTTTTAATTTCAAAATTCATCAAGAAGAAAAACGTTTCTGAGTTCATAATTTTCTTTTAGCACGCTATAGAAAACAATTGCTAGGTGGTAAACATAACATGATCATCTAGCTCCTTCTCCCCACTGGCTCACGGCCCCACCTTGACTCCACTTTATTCCTCATCTGTTTTTTTTTTTTTTGTTTTTTTGAGACAAGGTATTTATTCGCTGTCCTAGAATGCATGAGGATGAGGGTGGCCTAAAAACACATATTCTCCTGCCTCTACCTCCCTAATGTTGGGATAACTTGGTTGCTTCTGTTCCATACCAACTCTTCACTTAAATCAGTTAATTTTTTGTACTCTATGTGCTTTCTCTAACCATTTTTATTGCATATGCCTAAAACATAGAAACTACCATTTCTGTTACTTACACCTCTTCATTCATGTCTGCCTACCACAGGGGACATCAGTAGTAAGTTTACCATATCACTGAGCAGTGAAAGCCATCAAGGAAGCTGTACAATATTCCTAGAGGCTATTAAGTACAGGTAAGCTAGCTTTCATAAATAACCTAGGCATCTCCCTTTTATGGTCAATGGTGTGGAGTAAGTTGTAGCTTGATCTCATTTCTGGTTCTAAAAGATTGTTACAATTTATATCATATAAAATGTATACTGTATAAAATCTAGGAAACAAAGTAGCTTTTTATAGCAAACTTGACGATGAAAACACAAAAAGAAGGGAAATAAAGCTAAGCAGATCATTGAAAGCAATGAATGAATAAACAAGAATAAACCAGCATTGAAAAATAATAAATTCTTATCACCTATGCACAAACAGACTTCAGTAACTTAAAAAGAATCTTACTATACTTGGTTTTTCTACTTCTTGCTTGGATGCAATAATCTCTTTAAAAATCTTAAATAAGTATTTATAACAAATGCTTTAAAGTAAAAAAGACTAAATTCTAGAAGGCACCTAAAGATGACAGGAAATAATTATATCCTTTCAAATATATTTATCTGTAAAAAGGTTTCCATAATGACTTGGAGAAAAGAGGAAGATAGACAGAGTATATGTAACATCATCATGAATAAAACAATGAAAAAGAAAATAACTACTAAGAATATTACTTTTCAATAAGGGACAATTTCTACTTTGAGCAGCATACTGAATATACCTATTAATTTTCACTTATATTCAAAACTTGACTAAAATAAAAGCTAAAAGGTAGTATAAACTCAGAAGAACAGAGAGAAGAGACTAGGAAGTAACAATAATAAAATTTAGAAGTCTAAAAAAGTTAATAGTTAAACAGTAACTGAAAAAGCAAACTTATCTCATGTTAACAATGGAAAAAGCAGAAAAGCTGCTTGATTTTTATTACAGGAACTTAAATTTGTCCATAAATAACCATTATCAGGTATTCTGGAAGTAGAAGAGGAGGTAAAGAAGTACTCCATACCTCTTCCGTAACAGATAATATTCCTCCTTTATGTAAAGTAAGAGCTTTCTTCTCCTATGGAAGAATAAAAGACAATCTGGATACAAGCCTCAAGGGAATAGAGGAACACCCTTGCAATTAAGTTATAACTGATACAACTCAAATAGTATTATATCACCTTTTTGCCACTCGGTTCTTAGAATGACAGCTACAAAGCTTTGTATATGTAGGAAACAATTTAGGGGCTGGAGAGATGGCTCGGCTAAGGGCACTGATTGTTCTTCCAAAGGACCCAGGTTCAATTTCCAGCACCTACATGGCAATTCGAAACGGTTTGTAATGGCTGGGCGTGGTTGTGCATGCCTCTGACCCCAGCACTTGGGAGGCAGAGGCAAGTGGATCTCTGTGACTTCAAGAACAGTTTGTTCTACAGAGTGAGTTCTAGGACAGCCAGGACTGTTACAGAGAGAAACTGTCTAGAAAAAATCTTAAAAAAAAAAAGGAAGCAATTTAGAAGTTATTTGCGGAATCCAACTAGCCTGAAAGACAGGTAATGACTGGTGAGATTCCCCTAAAGGTCTAGCAAGTTCCTTCATCAGGAGTGTCCAAAGTCAGTTTCCTACTAGACACTCAGTCTCCCACTTCACCACTTTACCCTCAAGCAACATATTAACAGATCCACAAAGAAACTTTCCATAGGCTGGAAAAATAAAACACTGGAACATGAAAACTATTCATTAAAAAAATACAATAAAAAAGCACAAAGGTAGAAAAAAGGGAGGGATGGATGGATGGATGGCTGGATGGATGGAGAGAGGGAGGGAAGGACAGAGGGAGGGAGAGAAGTATGAAGAAGAAACTAACCGTAGCATAATCTATGGTCTAGAATCTAAAGGTTGCAGGAAATACAAACTTAACAAGTTGAGATTTGTCTCCAAAAAAAAAAAAACAGAGCAAAACTACAAAGAGAAATAGCAGTAAAGATTTGAAAAAAAAAAAAAAGAATGTTATTCTAGATGGTCCAATTCTCAACTAAGCAGTTTTACAAATAGTATTATCAGTCAATGGAATAATTCAGAAATTAATTTTCTCAGCACTGAGTGATATATCTTCCAGATTGAAAGGAATAATAACTAAATACCCAGCTGAACTGAAGAAAGTAAACTTTAAAAGGCACAGGATCATGAAACTAAAAATTTGAGGGTTAGGGAGAGGCAAGTTAGACAAGACGACAAAGAAAACAACAGTTTTCTGAAACTTCGTTTCAGTTACTGAAACTTGGCCATTGGTAATTTAAGAAAAAAAATCATTTCCTACCTAGAATTCAGTTTCGGGCCAAAATCTCTCAAAATTAAAAACAACAAAAAAGTCCTTTCCATGGTCCTTGGAAGTTATGAAGTCCCAGCAAAAAAAAACCTAAAAACAATAAAGCAAGACAGAGAATTCTAGAAAACAAGAATCTGTAGCAAAGAGCACAGAGACTATGTACATGAGAGTAGAAGTGAACAGCTGTTGGAACATCAGTCCACTGGTCAGCATCTCCAGGCTAAGCACAGGAACAGGCTCTGGGAGAGGGTGTTCACACAGCTGAATCTGAGGAAATACTTAGTAATTACTGAGAAATTTACTATGGGAAATCATGGAAATAAATTCATGGAAAAAAAAACTAAACACATTTTTTAAAAAGCTCAGTTAATCAGAAAAAATCAAATGGAAAAAGTAATCATGTTACATGGTTCAATAAACTATAATTTACACGTGATCATGACATTATAATTCCTAAATATTCATCTGGCAAAAATAATTATGTGTGTGTTAGAAAGTGAATGGTCAATGCACTGGAAATTATGGTATGGAATACTTGAAAGAAAATTAGTGATTTTCATCTTTCACCACTGCAAATCAATCAATAATATCAATACAATACCCAAATTTGAACTATCAAGAAGTATTAACTTAAATATATACTTAAGTATGCACATAATCATAAACATACATTCCTCTGGGATTTTTATGCACATATATTCTGAATTTTTTAAACAACTATTTAAATTGTTTATAGTTTTGTTTTCATTAGATCTGAAGCTAATAAGACACCCTAGAAAAATATTGAGTCTCAGTGTCCACAGAAGCTGTTTAGTTTAAGGTTAGTATACAAGATAATGAAAAGCAATGTGAGTGCTTCATATATTATGATTTTAAAAGAAAAGTATGATTTAAAGGGAAAAAGGAACTCAGTATGTCCTCACACACTGAAGTTCTAATACCTCGAGATGAAATTACTCTCTTTTCTCTTAGGCCTTCGATATGAACATCACACAATTCACAACCTTGTTTTGGCCCTTCTCCATGCTACTACTATCTGATAAAAGACTGGCTTCTGACACAGTAAGTTCTTACTAATAGTAAAGAAGTTCTCAAACATATACTGTCTACAAATCTGGCAAAATACAGAAGAGCAAAGACCAACAAAAGGAAAATAAGCACAATTGACCAACTATAAAAATTTACTCTTGTGAGCCGATTACATATTGGCAGCAAAAGGTGTTTGCCACCAGGCCCAGGAACCTGAGTTCCATCTGCCTCTTCCTGGGATTAAGTGTGTATCACATAGCCAGCATAGTTCTATATTTGATAGAAGGCAGCTGCGTGGTATTAAAATATGCCTCTCCCAGAGCCTGTTCCTGTGCTTAGCCTAGAGTGCTAGGACAGCCAGGGCTGTGCAGGGATACCCTGTCCTGAAAAGAAAAAAAAAAAAAGCAAATTGTTTTGTTTGCTTGTTTGTTTGTTTTGAGACAGGTTTTCTTTGTGTAACAAAGTCCTGGCTGTACTGGACTCACTTTGTACACCAGGCTGGCTTCAGACTCAAAGAAATCTGCCTGTCTGTGTCTCCCGAGTACAAGGGTTAAAGGCATGTGCCACCATGTCTGGCAATTATTTACTTTTTTTTTTTTTTTGTTTGTTTTTCGAGACAGGGTTTCTCTGTGTAACAGCCCTGGCTGTCCTGGACTTGTTTTGTAGACCAGGCTGGCCTCGAACTCACAGAGATCCGCCTGCCTCTGCCTCCCAAGTAATTATTTACTTTTAAAATACCAAAGTTTTGAGCTACAAAACCAACAGAGAATTCTGGGCATTAATTTAAATTATTTAATATTCCCAGATATGTGATGGTAACTCCAGAAACTTCAATATACTTCCTTTTAAACAACTCTTCTATATATATCTATCTTGTATGCTGAAACATCAAATAAGGTTTTACTCTGTTTTGTTTGGTTGCTTTTTCGAGAAAGCACCTCACTGTATAGCCAAGGTGTCCTTGAACTTGTTAGTCTCCTGTCTCAGCCTCCCCAAGTGCTGGTATTACAGGCTTATGCAAACATTCCTGATAAGTCAACAGAATTGTTAATTTACCTTGTATTTCCATCAAAGAAATATAGCAATACTCTTTCTGTAATGCTCATATAATAACAAGTGCCAGATATCTGTGAAATAAATTACTCTCCCTGAGTAGCTGTATCAGCATTTCCTTAATCTTTAGTATTTCATCTCCATGAAGAACATGTTCACGCTTTCTTTTTCACATTAAAGGATAATTTTTTCCAGAATGATTTTTATCCAATATCTCATCTAGAACATATAATTTTGATCAATTCTGTTAGACTTTTCCTGATTAAAGCATTTCTATTTCTTTCTTTTCTAGGAAGTCAAATGTAATTTCACCAGAAGGAATTATGCTTTGATTCCAGAGGGTATCAGTAACAATGTTACCATCCTTGATTTCAGTTATAACCAAATCACTCTGAATGCTTCAGACATCAGGGTGCTACAGATGTATTCTTTACTCACTGAGCTCTACTTGATGGAGAATAAAATCACTGTCTTATATAATAATAGTTTCAGTAACCTCTTCAACCTAGAAATTTTAAATATCTGTGGAAATGCCATCAGTGTAATTCAACAGGGCTCATTTGTTGGCTTAAATGACCTAAAACAGTTATATCTTTGCCAAAACAAAATATTACAAGTGAATCCCGATACATTTGTGCCTCTAAACAACCTGAAAGTTCTGAATCTGCAAGGCAATTTAATAAGACACTTAGATGCACCACAGCTATTTCATCTGGAGTTACTAACTCTGGATGGAAATCCATGGAACTGCACCTGTAGTCTACTTGAGTTGCAGAACTGGCTGAACACATCTAATGTGACATTAGGTAAGCTACCCTACTCCAAGCCACAAGAAGACAATGTGATTTAGCTTTAATGTCTTATGTCAGAATTAGAGCAAATAAAATAAACAACTGGGCTGGAAGTATTTCTCAATGGTAGACACAGACCTTCAAGTTTATCTCTACAACACTTAAAATAAACCAAAATCAAACCAAAGCAAACAAACAACCCCCCCCACCAAAAAAACACCTAAAAGAAACTTCAGCATAGACATGCTTCCACCCCACTTGGTTGGGGGGTGATAAAGACTGATACATGCAAGAAGATGGTATTAAACATGCAGAGTCATCACATAATATTAATATTACATGTCAGGTATGTTAGTGCATACTTTTAATTCCAGAACTTGGGAGGCAGAGGCAGACAAATCTCTGTGAGTTCCAGACCAGTCAGGACTACACAATAAGATTCTAGCTTAAAAAGGATATTCAAGTACTTCCTATATTTTCTTCAGGGCACTGTATCACAAAATATACAAGAAGAGGTGCCTTCGTTTTGTTTGTTTGGTTATTGGTTTTCCAGTAGTGGGGATCTGAACTCAAGGTGTTGCCTTATTTTGTTAACTGAACATCACGTTCTGCGTGAGAACCAGATTATAAGAATAATCTTAATCATACAACTTTCCAACATAAAAACAAAATGATAAACATATACTACACTTAACCTGTATAACAGGAATGTGAATCAATACTCATGTTGACATGTACATACATAAAGAGTTCCTTCCTTACAATAAAAAAATTGGTTCATGTATTTCATATTATGTGTATAAGTGTTTTGCCTGCATGTATGTACACACCATGTGGGTACCTGGTACCTGCAAAGTTCAGAAAAGGGCACTGGATCCCCCTGAACTAGAGTTAAGGATGGTCCTGAGCCATCATGTAGAGGCTGGAAACTCAATGCAGATTCTCTGCAACAGTAGCAAGTGATTTTAACCACTGAGCCATCTTTCCAGCCCTTCTTTTTTATCATCTCTCTAATCAGACAGACATCAAAAGTTGTAAATCAACACTGTTATGAACTACTTATATTGTCTATAATACATCTTAACTTATTTCTTTATCAGAAAACGAGAGCACCACCATATGCAGCTACCCAGATGACCTAAAGCACCACAGCATCAAGTCAGTACCCTTCACAACTGAATGCCACTCTAAATTTATTTCTATTCTAACTGAAGACCTGTATATTGATTTTCAGTCCATTAGGAATTCAACTTTTAGTAGTTCTTCAAACAACTTAACACGGAACTTAGGTAATGTACTGGTTTTGAGTATTACTATTGATGAAAGTGTTGGTACTATTTCACTATCTTGAGTTTCTATGAAAAATGTAAAAGAACAATTCTTCATCTCAACAAATATTTATAAAATATTGGAATTCCAACAAAGGATCTGTTAGATAACATGTACATAACATCATACATTATTTAGATAACTATTTTACTAGAAAAGACAGCACATTTCACAAGTGTAAGTTAATGGTTTTGTGAGCTGACAACAATACCTGGTTTTGTTTTAATATGGACTGTTGAGGGAAGGTCTAATATTGTTTCTGATACATTGAATTCAATGCTAAGATCTGGTTACCGCCCCTTCTGAGGCATTCTCTTGATTGGTTAATAAAAGTCACTTATGGCCAATTAGCTGGGCAGAAAGAGTATAGGAAGGCGGGACTTCCTGAGATCAGAACAGAAACTCTGGGCACACACAGAGACTCTCTCTGTTTCCGCCAGGAGACACAGAAGGAGACAGACGTCTGGAGAATGCTGGAAGGTATTCGCAGGCACATGGTGGTTTGGGATTAGGTGATCCGGCTTAACTTAGAGTAGCTAATTGAGAGTCTGCCCACCTAAGGGCTAAGCGTTAAAACATTAAAAGGTCTTGGTATGTTTAATTATTAGGGAAAAGACTGCGGTGGCTTATAGGCCCTCAGTCCAAGCAGTCCCAGGCCGTTGGACTTCCAGACTCCCAGACTCCCCTTGAGCCCAGGCGAATCTCCCGCCAAGCCGCCAGGAATTCTACCGGCCTAATATAACAACTTATATTAATTAACAGAGTTTAGGTTACAGGTGGTGTAGGCCACCCTTGGTCCCGGGGCTCTTTCTCCTGGATAAGTTAGGCAACCGGTTAAGGCACTCGGGCCAGGCCGCCTGCTCCTTTGCCAAACCTCCGGCTACTCCGCCGGCCTAATCTTACAGTTTACACTTACGAATAACTACATTAATTACTTAATTTTCATTTTTCAATGGACTACTGCAAATATACTACAGGAAATCCAAGTCTAAACATAAAATTGATTTTGTCAAAAATACCACATGCATGTAGTCTCAAGATAATTTTATACAATATTTTTGGGCATCTATGTTTTTACTGTGGCCTGTCTGTTGAGGCCTTCTATGAATTTTCTACTTGTGAAATCATATTAGCACTCAATGAGTCAGTTACAGACCTTGGGGCATCTTGGGTTTTTAAATTAAGGTTGTAGAACCTTTAGTCATTTTGGAAAATGATGTTCCTTGCTCATATTTTTTTCTTTAGCCTATTAGTAATTTTTATTCATAGAAAACTGTAAAGTATGTTCTTTTCTAATACTGCTGTACTTCTGTCAACTTAACAAAATCTCTCTCTTTCTTCTATTTAAGAACATGAGCCTCTTGGAAAAAGCTGGGCTTTTCTTGTTGGTGTTGTCATCACTGTAATGCTAACTTCACTACTCATCTTCATTGCTATCAAATGCCCAATATGGTATAATATTCTGTTTAGTTACAATCATCATCGCCTGGAAGAGCATGAAGCAGAAACCTATGAAAACGATCTTACAAGAAACCCAAGTTCTCTTTCACAAAAAAGCAGATACAAACTCTGAAGACACCACAGTAATATTTGAACAGTTGCATTCATTTGTGGTAGATGATGATGGGTTTATTGAAGATAGATATATAGATATCAATGAGGTACATGAAGAAAAATAATTTTATCATGTTCAAATTTTGAAAAAATATTATCAGTCTATTTACACCTTAGACAAAAGATTTTTATTTTACAGACAAAACTATATGACAAACAAAACTATAACCAGAAGGCCTTTAATACATTATGTAAATATCACACAATTTTTTATTGTATTACACAAGCAAGTCCAAATGCAGAAACTCATACTCTGGTTTATTAAAAGTTGAATAATTTATATACACTACTAGCATTTACTAGTGTCAGCAGTGTTCAGGAAACCACAGACTGGTAAAAACAAGACCTAAGGACAATTATTTACCAACTAAAATGAACAGATTGTGGGATTAACAAACACGTGTGCTGGAATGTCTTAAATTATACTAAAACTGTAATCAATAAAGAAATATATATTTTAGATTGATATCATCAAAGTAAGGAACAGTGAGTTTTGACTATATACATTGGTCTTAAGTTCACAAATGAATTCAGAGAATTGGAGAACACTTTGTAATGCTGCCTGAACTCAAAAAACAAAATTTCCTCAAAAACTGGTAGCAATTTAAAACACAGGAACAACGATTGGAAATACTACCTACTGATTACGACAGTGACTGTTAGGAAAGGTTCCACATACAATTACCATATTTAATATTACAGTGGCTTCTAACTGGCATTATAACTACTTATGAAAATATTTTAAGAACACACATTTCTGTATCTCTTTTGGGATATTATCTTTCAAATCATTCTGAGGTAGAGCTGAGGAATATTTAGGTAATCCATACACATCTGCCTGTGTTTCAATAAACAGAGTAATGTTTCTCAAATGTTTTTCTAAAACACTAATTTTCCACAATGACACTGACAAGCATTTGTAGAAAAAGAAAAATGTAGCTGGCCAAGTTACCAAAGGAATCTGAATCTAAACAAGGTTAACTAAGATTTTTTTTCCCCCCTTTGGTACTTATATAGATTTACTAAGCTCAAATTTCTCTGATAACTCAAGAGTACTGAGTTTTTAAAGAGCACTTGCATAGCATGTACAAGACCCTGGGTTGGGTTTCCCCCCTCCCTGTATCCCCCCCCACACAAACTTTAAAATTACTAGATAACCAAACTGTTTCTTGGAAGAACAGCTAATAGCTCATAGCACATTAATATATCAAAGGACATACTCTGGAAACAATACCCCTAACATAGGAAGAGTCTATTTAGAGTGAAACTTTTACTAATTCTCTTAAATTGGCTTAACTGCAAATATGGTTTTAACAAAACAGCTTAGATAGTGGAATTAACAACCAGCAAAATCTGTATCTATGTGTGAAAAATCAAGTGTATTTATCTGAATCTTTTAGAGAAAAGACTATGTGTAAAACACTGAGAGCTACACTTATGGATGAAATAATGTAACACATTTTCTGTGACTTTCTTCATCCACATACATGGAGAGTGACAGTGGCTAGAGTTGAGGATGGAGCACAGCTGGAAATGTCCTGACAGAACTCAGAAATGAATACATGAGTATATAATGCTCTGTTCCAAATTCTCTTTAACTTTGTTACCTGTTAGTGGGACACTTTACCTTAGCTGAGCTGCTATGTCGGGCACCAGAGCAAGAGGAAGTTCTTAGCCCTCATGTGACTGATGAACTGAAGGGGGATGATAAGTGGGGGCCCCACACACCGGAGAAGGATAGATGGAAGAAGGGGTAGAGGGTGGGACCAGGAGGGGAGGAGGGGAGGCTGTGACTGAGATGTAACTTGAATTAATAAATAAATATAAAAAAAAAGAAAAAAAGAAATCAATAATAAAAATAAATATATTGAAATATAAATAACTTCTTTAAAAAACGGACGAATAATATAGATTTTGCCATAATCCCCAAAATAATCTGTTTTGAAGTTATATAAACAGTGCAAACTAGATAGCTCAGCAGTTAAGACCCCATGCATGCACCAAAGTCTGACAACCTACGCTCAATGCTCAGACCCACATGGGAAAGAAGAAAGTTGTCTGCTGACCTCCACATGTACACTATGGTGCATGTATGCCAACAAACATACATACATGCATATACAAATACACAAACACAATAAATAAAACACAATTTTTAAAAATTTAAAGGTTATATAAATAGTGCATTCAGTTTAAATGTTCACTGAGAAAATAAAATTTATCCCTTGACCTAACAGAACCAATTTGTGCTAATAATGCATATTTGTTCATGTTTATAGTAACATAAAGAATATAAATATATTTAATATTATGAATTATAAACTGTTTTAAGTATTAATTTTGAAACAATTAAGATATCTTTTTCTAAGTAATCTATCATTCTGCTAAAATATAATTTCCTAATTAGAAAATCTAAAAACTAATCTTTGAAAAATACTTTAAAATAAAATTTTAAATAAGCAAAGATTACACCTGACTCATATTCCATGGTTTATTTTTGTGTATTTCATAAATATCTGACTAAGTGAGGAGAAATAAATGAATATAAAATTGTAATATGCTTTTAAAGGACAATTGATCTCGACCAATGCCAAGCTAGCAAGACAACTCAATTAAGATAATATATTTAATATGTAAACATTGTTGCAATCATATTCTGAGGCTGTACCTACAACCATCTTATCATGGACAGGTTTTCCATAATTAGCCAGAAAATCAAACTACACTAAATGATGGTAAAAATGGAAGTTTTTTCCATCTGTGTCTATATGTATGGCTTTTTTTAGTTCCTCTAAATATAGAGTCAAGATAGATCCTAGTGATCAAATACTTTTCAATGTTTTTACCTTTTATTTCTAGCATATATTTTCTTTTAAATATGTAGCTGTACAAGTTATATATAAGGTTTGGGTATTAGCATAAATTCTGAGATAATGACATAGGAATATATGTTTTAAATTCTTTGAAGCATTCAGAGTTACAGATTATATGGTTGCATATGTAATTTTTTTAGTTCCTAGAAGAGTATTTTGTATACAGTAAGTAAGTGGTAGATGTTTACTCAGTGGTTCTAAAGCAGGAAGGAAAAGGGAGAAAAGTAAAAGCTTGGTATTCTTTATATAAGGAAGAGAAAAGGCTGCCAGTTTCTCCATCTTCAAGAAGGCTCTTATAGGCAGTATTAATGATAGGTGGGGGACAGATACTCCTTTGTTTCTAATCAACAGAATTACATTTCTCTTCCAAATATTTCATTATTATATTTAACATTCTATTCTTCATCAGTTTGTTTTATGTAAAAGTAACAAGAGAGTGAATTTTGTGTTATTATATTTCAGTAATTTTAGTTAGTAATTATCCTCACTTTCAAAGAGATGAACAGTAATAAGTTTCTAGGACAGAGTGCTGTGTATATGCTTACACACTACAGCTCAAATTTTATATATACCTTGCCATATACTGTATTTAACATGAGTCAAAACTAATTTTAAAAATTATTTTAATTTCATTTATTATTTTAGTAGAGATTACTGTCTCATTTTATTATTGAAACAAAAGATAATTCATATTTAGTCTTTATAAATGAGTTATGTATAAACACATAAACTCTATAGACAGCATAGAGAATACCAATATAATTATCATCAATAATAGTTAATGTAGAAAGCCTACTGATCAATAACTTCTTTTGTTAAAGTGGAACTAAATAATTCAAACTAGTTAAAAGTTTAGGTTAAAATTCTAAGTCATGGGCTGGAGAGAGGCTCAGAGGTTAAGAGCACTGGCTGCTCTTCCAAAGGACCCAGGGTTCAAATCCCAGCACCCACATAGAGGTTCACAGCTGACTATAATTACCAGGTGCGGTGGCGCACACCTTTAATCCCAGAACTTGGGAGGCAGAGGCAGGCAGATTTCTGTGAGTTCAAACTCAAGGCCAGCTTGGTCTACAGAATGGTGTCTTGGAAAAAAAAAATCTAAGTCATAGATAATTCATCTTAGAGTTTAAGTTTTTAGAAGCAAAAATCATATTTATAGAATTGGGTAGTCCTTCCCTTTGTATAAAATTTAGCTCCTTGGGAATATATTAGGATAGGATATATTTGACATTAGGATAAATTTTATATTAAGACATTATGGTAAATTAAGAAAAAAAATGATACATTTTCTATTACAAATATTTAAATGTAAGAGGTCAGTGAGATGCCAGTTGTGGTTCTTGTCTGTAGTCCCAGCACTCAGGAAGCTAAGGCAGGAAGATCTTTTTGAGTTTATGTTAGACTACACTACAAAGTAAGATACTGCCTCATAAGAATTCAATAATTAATAATTGACAAAAAAGCAAAATAAAAGTTAAAATTTCATAAGAGAATAAATGATTCACAAGTTAAACCACCTACCAAAACTCATTTAGCAATGTGAACTTACGCTTGTCTTTCAGTAAATATGATATCCATGCTTTGTGTTTCTCGGTCATTTTGAGCTTTAAGCTGTGTAAACAGTTAACACAGATGTTAGTCATTTTTAAAAAAGTAACCACCAAACAAAACTCTCTCTGTAAAGGTTACTCTAATACTAAATGAGATTACTGTAATAATGCCACATGCAAAAGTTAGAAAAATAAATAAAACTTTATTCTAACAAAGATCACTACCAGACAAATAAATCAATATTACCAGATAAATTAGTCCTTTATATTGACATTATAAGTTCACACCAAAATAATTCATTTTCTTTAGTGATCTGTCCAAAAATTACATTTAAACTTAATTTTTGTAAACAGCATTTCAGTAACATATTGTATGTTCAATAACTAGTTGGCTAGCCATATGCTAAATCTAGAATCAACAGTTTTGTTATTAAATCCTTCATGATTTCCTAAGTACTCCCAACTCACTGTATCTGAATCTGACAGACCTGAATCTGGACTTATCCAAAACAACTAACTAAATACTCTTCAAAGTCTTTGTTTTTTTATTTCTAGAAATAAAACTCATTTCTAAGTTTGTCAAACTAAAAACAATTTACTTAATTATTTTAGAACCCCAAATTCAGAAGTCATTTTAAAAATTCTGTTGTGGGGGGTTTGTTTTGGTTTGGTTTTTTTGCCAGCATGTTGTGGGGCATGTCTTTATTCCCAGCACTCAAGGGGAAGGCAGATCTCTAAGTCTGAGGCCAGGCTGGTCTACTGAGCAAGTTCTAGGATAGCCAGGGCTACATAGGAAACCTTGCCTCAAAAAAACAAATGAATTAAAAAACATGCTGTTTTCACAGAAGTCTTTCATCATGTAAATAAATTATAATTTACTTTGTTATATTTTATCCAAATGTTTAAAATAAAATACGTTAGATATTAACACAAACACTGAACACAAATTCTCATTTCCCAAAGTTAGAATTATTAGCTATGTCTGGTATCATATCCCTTCATTCTTCTGTTATAAAAATTGTGAGGAGATTGGAGACACAGCTCAGCAGTCATGAGCACTGGCTGCTCTTCCAGAAGACTTGTGCTCATTTTCCAGCACTTATATGGAGGCTCATAACTGTCTGTTGCTTTAGTCTCATGCAATTTGATGCCATCTTCTGGCCTCTGAAGGCACAGGGGAAAGACATATTTGCAGGCAAAACATCTATGAACTTTAAGTAATTACTTTTTTAAAAAACTATAGGATTTTTAGATACTATCTCCATTGAGTTTTAATTCCATTTGCAAATAAATAAATAAAACCCAGAGAAACATTAAAAAAAAGTTAAAACCAAAATATTGTTAACTACTATATATCCAAGCAATACAGATGGTACTTTCCTAGTGCAAGATCAGTTGAAGCAGAGATTTATTGACAGATACTTATTTACTCCAACACCAACAGAGATTTAAAAGAACAATGACGGGCAATGAAGGGTGCTCAACGATAGTTGTGATACCTATGATCAGAGTCATAACTGCCTCTAAGGTCCATAAAGATTTATCAAACTACTTCTTGATAAATGCTTCTAGATAAAATTTTACAGGACATGACTTATATGCAGCTATTGCTTATATTTATATATTTTCTTACCATATTGTAGTCATTCATTACTTCTTCCATTTCAGTATTGGTATTAAGTTTATCTACCAACTAAAAGCAAAAATACAAAAAAAGCACCATTTTGTTAGCTTTAATGTGTTAGGTAAGTCTTAATATACATACTTATTTTTATAAATAGCTAGTCATCTCATTGTTAATACTACCAAGTATCTTATTTTCTAATAAAAAAATAGTGATTGAAAAACAATATTAAAAATCTAAACATACTCTTTATTTGGATACTAAGTAAACTAAATTTTTAGTTTAATTTTCAAAACTAAATTTTAGAAAAGTGAGAAATAAAGTGTCAAACAGTGATCAGGGCCTGTTATCTGTAGTGGTGTAAACACCACTTTACCGTGTCAAACAGTTTTCAGGCCTGTTATCTGCAGTGGTGTAAACACCACTTTACCGTGTCAAACAGTGATCAGGGCCTGTTATCTGCACTAACTCACTTTTCACAATACTCTATCAAGTATAATTACAGTCTGCATTTTAAGGACATTTAGGAAGTAGCAGAGCCAGAACTTTATCTTATTTTATTTTTTGAGACAGGGTCTCACTATGTAACCCTAGCTGGCCTGAAACTTATAATGCACATCAGGCTGGCCTTGAACCTGAGCTTTGAGATTTAAGTGCCTCTGCCTCTGGAGTGCTGCAATTAAAGCACGCTGGCAGAATTTTGTTGTTTTGAGGAATATTTTTAACTGTGGGATTCTCTTTGGTTTTTGTTGTTGTTGCTCTTAGTTGCTGATTTTCTTGTTATGTTTTTTTCAGAAAAGGTAAAACTAGTAAAAATTTTTTAAAAAACTAATCAAAATAGTCAAAAACTATTTAGGTGCAGTTAGTGATAAAAAATTAAGCTTTATTTTGTTATAATATTCTAATCTATGTCTTATATTTTAAAATGCAATATTTCTTTTTTGTATTAGTAATATAAATTAGTGGTAGTATAAGACCTAAAATACCTGAATGCTAGATATAGCCCAGATCACTAATTAATTTCTTTCCATTCAACAAATTAGCTCATTAAACTCATAAATAAATATCATGTTTTTGCAACTATGCACAGCAGGTATGAGCACGTAATGCCATTACAGAGTATATGAGTTCAGCACCTAGTACCCACATCAGGCAGATTTAACTGCCAATAACTCCAGCTCCAGGGATTCAACACCGTCACCCTCTTCTGGCTTCTGAGGGTACTTGCTCTTGTGTGCACACAAATGTACATACATAATTAAAAGTAAAACAAGATCTTTAAAACAACTAATAATATAAAACAGAACATAAAGAAAATCCTAATACTGGGTCTCAACGTGTTTGTTATAGACTATGATGCTCAGCAAATTTAAGAACTACAATGTGTAGTCTAGTGCAATTCATTAAATATTAACAATATCAACAAATTATATCATAATTTACCTAATAAAAAGTCGGAGAAAAAAGCTAGTACTTCATCAAATCAACACACCATAATTATTTAATGTACCTAGTGAATCAGAAGAAAATTCTGATACTAGAAACTTCCTTGGAGGTAATGCCACTCCAAGGACAGGGAGATATCAGCAGTAACAAGATGACTGTCCACACTGGGAAACATCCTTGATGGAACTGTTTTTATGTATATGGTTTATTTTGACAGAATGCGCACAAAATTAGACATATAGATGGAGGTAACCTGTATGCTAAATAAGTATTTAAATTTCACGATGACAGCAGTCCATAGCAAAGTAAAAGATGTTTTTAAAGCAATGAAATCATTCATACCTAATAAATTGTAGTGCTTTAAAAACTACTACCCAAACATTTGCAGGGGAAAAAAAGTTGTGTATGATTTGCAAGTGTCTTTAAAAAAAATTAGGCAAAATGGCTCAGCAGGTAAAGATATATTTTACCAAAGTTGGTGACCTGTATTTGATTCCTGGGACTCATATAGTAAAAAGGAGAAGTGATTCGCACAAGTTGTCCTCTGATCTCCAAGAATGTGTCTGGTGGTCATACATGCACACACACACACACACACACACACACACACACACACACACACATGTACACGCTAATCATAACTAAATAAATAGTAAGTAAAATAAATGTATTTTAACATAATTTAAGATACAAACAAAATTAGAAGAATGCCTATCAGTCTATTAAACCAAGTTATTTCTGGGAAGGAAGAAGAAATGAAACAGGCAATTTAATTTCTGTATTCTAATAGTTCCAATTTTCACAAGAATAAATATGTTTATATGTTATTTGGTATTTAAAAATATTTTTAAGTGTCAAGAGCAAAAGAAATTAAGAAAAATTCCCTGATAAAAGAGGCAATACCATGTTGTAGTCTGCTAGTTGTCCTTGAAAGTCTTTAATTTCAACAGCTAATGTCTCTGCCCTACAAACAAAAACAAATGTATTTGTAAATACATAAGCAGATCAATATTAAGAACCTTATGGATGGTGTTCACATATTCAATATGTGAATATGACTTACTTACCTCTTTTCATATGACAAATAGACTGAATTTTCTTGGTTATACATTTCTATTTCTTTCTGAAGTTTATTAATTTCAGTTGTAAGTTCACTTATTTTGCTCCTAATTAAAAATAAAGAAGAAATCAGGAACGCTTCTTACTCAGAAAAGTCTCCTAGCTAAACATTATAAACTTTTCATAAATGTGTAACAATATCAAATTCATTTAAAGAATAGTTATAGGGGTTTGTGTGACTGGGAACTATCTCATATTATTCTACTGAACAAATAAGAAAAAAAAAACAATAACAGACATAGAGTATCTAATCATTAAGAGATATGAAACAGGCCAGGCATTCTAGTATACACTTTTGATCCCAACACACAGGGGAGGCAAGGATAGGAAGATCAATATAAGTTTGAGGACAGCCTGGTGCAATGGGAGTTATATCAATATAAATTAGATTTAGTGAATATCTAGGGGCTTCTGATACAGTCTCTTAAAGGGGAGTGTGAAGATCAGACTGGCATCTGTGAGCACTTGGCATGGCAGCCTATGGACATGGCAGCATAAAAATAGGGTTTATGGCTTGGCATCGCTAATAGCCTTATGAAGTGGGTGGAGCCCAGATTAGGCTGAACCCTGGTGAAACCAGGAGAGACCCTATATAAGGATGTGGGGGCAGAGCCCAAGAGTTCCCACGCTAGAGTAGACGAGATGCCAATGGGCTTGTATCATCTGGTGGAGCCAATGCAAGCAGATTGAGTAGCTAATCTTACACAGAACCATAAAAATACAGTCAGCTCTCCCTGAGGCAGAAAGAAGCTGGTGAGCAGAAAAGGCCTCAGCAAGGCAACAAAAAGCCAAGGACTAAACCCCAGGGCACAGTTTTTGCCCTGAGGGGTTCAATGAGTTCAAACAGAGGCCTGAACAGAACTGCACCCACCCTCAATGACTGCAGCAGAGCAGCTGAGTGGCTAATACAAACTTGCCAAGTTGGTCTACAGACAGCTGAGGCTCCAGAGAAAAGAAAGAAAATTAGCAATGCAATAGCCGATTTACCCTAAAGGACCTGTCTGAGGTGCTCCTGAGGAAAGGCTGTTGACCAAGTGCCATAAAGGATCTACTCCTGAGGTATTCCTGATGACTGAGGACCTGCTCCAGGGACTGTATCCTTCTAAAAAGTTAGGGTTAGTTGTTAGGTAATAGGCGTTTATAGTTATTAATAGGGTTAGTTGTTAGGTAATAGGGGTTTATAGGTTATTCTTAGGGCTGCTTGTTAGGTAATAAGTGTTTATATTTGTTATAAGTAAGTGCTTATAGTCATTAATAAATATATTTGCTATTAAAAGTTTTGACATCCTTGTCTATACAGTGAGTTTCAAATTAGCTAGTGTTACAGAATGAGACACTGTCTCAAAAAACAGAAGCAAAACCAAAAATCAAACAAAAGAAATTGGAGACAGAGCACTAGGACATCTGAGGAGAGAAAGATATTAGGTGGAGAATAATTAATTTTTTCTTATAGAGTGGCTGGGGGAAGCTTAGTAAGAATAGGGTTCACTTTCCAGAACCCACATAGCAGTTCATAACCATCTGTAATTCCAGTTCCCAGGAATCCAACACTCTCTTCTGAATTCCACAAGCAAAGGGTACACACATGCTGCAATAAATACATACATGTATAACATTCATATACATAAAATTAAAATAATGTATTTCTTTAAAAGTTCTTCATTTAGAGACCTTATTAAAAGGTCTAAAGCCAGACATGGTGGCACACACCTTTAATACCAGCACTCAAAGGTAGAGGCAGACAGAACTCTGTGAGTAGAGACCACCCTGGCAACATGAGTTCCAGGATAGTCAAGTCTATACAGTGAGAGCCCCAACTCAAAATAATCACCCCCAAACAAGGTTTATAAATTATTTAAAATTGGGGCAAGCTTGTAGCAAATGACCAAATACATACTTAAAGTTATGTGATAATTAAGGTACTATAAATAAATACACCCTTCCTTTCTTTTGAGTAAAATCACTGATATTTCAATTACATGTATAATATATTCAGAACAATACTAATAATAGCATAAAGGTTATCACTTCATGAAAAAAGTATACATAATATTACCTGAATGTCTGTTTCCTCTAAAATTCACATCAAAATGTAACTCTCACCTTAACAGTATTAAGAAATTAAACCGAGATAGTACTACATGCTCACAATAAACATAGGCTAGGTTCTGGGGGCGCTAGAGGCCCTGTATAACTCACCTCTGATTTTTTGTCTCTAAAATAAACCACTAATAATCACATTTGCAAGTTACAGATTTTTAAAGGGTTAGTGCCTTAAGTGACAGTCTACATCTGGCACTTGAACCTAGCAATGGTGAAGTAAGTGTATGGAAATGAGTGGGTGGAACAGCACTCCAGAGATCACTCCTGAAACAACTCCTGGCACCCAGAGAACCCAAACGCCACTAAGATGAGCAAGTTAGTGGTGGAGAGATGGAAGAGAAAGAGCAGAAGCATGTGTGCACAATGAAGAGAGGCACAACTGGAGACTCAAGGGTACTGAGAAACAGCCTGATATGAGAAGCTGGTGATGGCACCTAGGGCGATAATGAGGTCCTGGCTTGTGCTGCCACTAGGTACCATGTCTGTGTCCATGGCCCTACAGCATAGGCCAGGCTGATGTCCCTGGTCCCGGTCTGGGGCAATGTTGATGTCTGAGGGCTGTGCAGAACTGGTCTCACCCTTTGCCTGGGCATCGTGGGAGAGCTGGCACCAAAAGCATGAGAGCAGAACTGGCCCTGCTTCTCAGCAGCTTCGGGAAAGCAACCCTGCACCTCACCCAGGAAGCACAGTAGGGCTGGCCCTGGTTGCCAGAGTTGGGGTGGGATAGCCCTGAGGGTGTGAGCATTGGAGAGCTGTTCCTGCCCCACACCTGATGTAGCATTTGGGAGATCGGGCCCTGCTGCACCTCATCTGGTCCTGCTTGTGGAGGGTGGGGGGAGGTGGGAAAATGTAGGTGAGCCAACCCTAAGGGCAAAAGCATGAGAGAGGTGGCCATACTACTTGTCTGCCATGCAGTGGCATGTGGAAAGGAGAGATGTCGCCCCCCTGACCCTTGCCCTCACCACCTACAGCAGGTGAGAGCTAGCTCTGTCCCTTGCCAGGTGTGCCATCAGATGAGCTAGCTTGGACAATGCTGGAGAGCTCACCGTGGTGGTGTGGGTGTAGGAGACCTGTAGGCTTGCCAGCTCAGCTACTACCCAGACCCAGATCCAGGGCTTTGAGTTGGCCTACCCCAACATCTACCCCATCTATGAACTGCTGGAACACATGAAAGGGTCTACAGATCCAAAGCTGCAGGATCTCCATGACACAGGACAACAACAGGATATCTGCGAGGAGTCCCAGTAAGGATCTAGTATTCATGGACTAGAAGCCAGAGGCCTCATACCAAACCAATGACACATTGAAATAAACATTTGTGAAAGAAGTGTGGACAAAGGGTCTCAGTGTGACATACTGTGACACACTACAGCTTTCAAAATGAGATTTTTTTTTAGTTTGGGGGGAAGTTGCAAGAGCGGAGGGCAGGTACAAGGGGATAAGGAAATAACTGGGGTGCATGATGTGAAATTCACAAAGAATCAATAAAAAATTAAATTTAAAAAAGAAAGAAATTAAGCCTTTGCTGGGTGTGGTGGCACAAACCTTTAACCCCAGCACCTAAGAGGCAGAGATAGGCAGAGATAGGCAGATCTCTGTGAGTTCAAGACTTACAGAGTGAGTTCCAAGACAGCTAGAGCTATATAGAAAGTCTCTGTCTCAACCCACTCCATCCACCCCACCCCACACACAAACAAAGAAATTGAACCTTTTGGTGTGTAATTAGGCCATGAAGACTATTTCATAGATTTTAGTATCTTTAAAAAAAGCAATGGAAGGAGCTATATTGGTCCTGGTTTTGCTTCTATGATATAAAGGTAAGAAGGTACCACCTTGAAGGACCAGGCCCTAACCGACACCAAAACTCTTACCACCTTGATTAGAAGACTTTCCAACCTCTGTAATTATGAGAATACATTCTTTAAATTTATAATTCAACCAGTCTTGGGTATTTTATTATGGTAGCACAAGTAGACTTGTAGAGAGCTGCGACGTGCCGCGCCTTAAAGATGGCGCTGGTCTCCGCCTTCCACCAGCCCGACGGTGAGCGCTCTCGGTGGTAAACAAGTCCATATTTGGCAAAGACCGCTGATCTGGCTTGCTTCCGCATACGTGGGCCTCTAAGATTGCACTACGTGGCTTTACTTGATTGGCTGTTCATTTAGTATTTAGCCTGTGGGTTGGGTCTGCCCGGGATTTCGGAAGACTGTTTTCAAGGGACCTGAATAAACTGCTTGAGAAGAGCTTTTGCGAGTTGCGTCGTTCTTGCCGGTCAAGAGGGACGCGACAAGTGGTGGCCCGTACGGGGAACCAGAAAAGACTCAGAACTCTTGCAGTCAGGGGCAGTGCACTGGTAAGTTCCTGGGATAAATCAGGACAATAAAGTTTCACGGAGATAGCGAACGCAAGGTAAAGTTTCGCGGATAATAGCGAACGTACGGTGAAGTTTCGCAGAGATAGTGAACGTACGGTAAGGTTTCGCGGAGATAGCGAACAAAAGATACAGTTTCGTGGAGAAGCTGCAAACTGAAAGTAAAATTTTTAAACATGGGGTTGTCTGAGTCACACCCAATTTTTCAGGCTCTTCAGGAGCTACTTTTAGCTAGGAATTTGAAGATTAAGAAGTCTACCCTAGAAAGATTTTTGAATGA
>CAJQZJ010032273.1:4558886-4582411 GCA_907164525.1 Lophiomys imhausi | reverse complement strand
GACTGTTTTCAAGGGACCTGAATAAACTGCTTGAGAAGAGCTTTTGCAAGTTGCGTCATTCTTGCCGGTCAAGAGGGACGCGACATAGACTGAGACAAAACATATAGTATACATACACAAAAATATGTAACAGCATAAAATCTCAGTCTAAGGCTAGGAAGAAAGCTTAGTTGGTAAAATACTTGTCTTGTAAGCACAAGGACCTGAGCCCAATCCCCACAACCCACATGAAACAGCTGGGTTTAGTGGTCCATGCTTGTAATCCCAGTCCTGGGGGAGCGATGAACAGGTAGATCACTGAGGTTCAACAGCCAGCAGCCTAGCCTACTTGGTAAATTCCAAGGCAGCAAAGAGATCCTGTCTCAAAAACAAAGGTGGGCAGTGTCTAAAAAGTGGCACCAAAGTCATCTTCCAGCATCCACATGTACCCACACAACTGTATGAATATGAACCCACAAATATACATCACAATACACACATATCTGCACCTCCCTGTACCACAAATTTCAGCCTAATTGTATTAACATGCTATAGAGTCTACTAACCAGAAATTATGTTAAAATATAAAATTTTTAGAACTTAAAAGGTAACTAATTATTGTAATAAATATCACAACTAAAACTACAAGGTCATGGATTTAAAAACATATTTATTTTACATACCTAAGAAGTCCAAGATAGTAAGATTTGTCTAAAATCTGCCGCTGGGGACCTAAAAAAGTGTTTTTGATGTGAATATTAATATTCTGTTATAAAATCACCAAAACAGCAAATCTAAAGCATAATCACCATTACATACCACAGATCTCAGATATTCTTCATGAATGCCTCAATACATCATATGAAGAATCACTGAAAACTAGTATCCTAGAATCATGACATAAAGGAGGTTGAATTTAGACCACAAAGATGAGACTAAAAATGAGGCTGTTAAGAAACAAGATTCTGAGCTGGGCAGTGGTGGCGCACGCCTTTAATCCCAGCACTTGGGAGGCAGAGGCAGGTGGATCTTTGCGAGTTCGAGGCCAGCCTGGTCTACAAAGTGAGTCCAGGACAGCCAGGGCTACACAGAGAAACCCTGTCTCGAAAAACCAATAAAAAAAAAAAAAAAAAGAAACAAGATTCTGGTCTGGAGAAATGGCTCAATAGTTAAGAGCACATCTGCTCTTCCAGAGGACCTCAGTTCAATTACCAACACCCACATTGGGCAGCTCACAACTGCCAGTAAATCCAACTCCAGTGAATCAGAGAGCCTCTTCTGGCTTCTATGATACTGCAATTATGTGCACAAACCCATACATAGATATACACACATATACACATAATTTATAAATGTTACAGTATTTTTAAAAAGAAACTACCCACTGCAGGACAGACTAACTAAATAGAAACTAGACCTATGAAAGCCTAGAACAGAATATTACAAAATAACTTTTTTAAAAATGTTATTTACTTTTAGAGTGTATGATGTGTGTGGGGGGTGCATGTGTCATAGCACACATATGGAGGTCAGAGACATAATAATTGACTCATTTTTTGTATTATTAGCAATAATTAAGCAAAAGTTTCTAAATAATCAGTGGTTTTTCTACTTAATAAGCAATATGGTATTATAAAAAAATTAAGTCTCCTAAAAGGATTACCATGCTATTATTAAAGTACAATGGTTAGGTATTGGCAACATGGCTCTGTGGGTAAACGTGCTTGCCACAAAAGCCTGACAACCTAAGTTTGATCCCGGGAACCCACAATAGGAGAGAACCATGTCATCTGACTTTCACACATACACTGTGGCACACATGTGTCTGTCCCATGCCCTGTGTCTGTCTGTCTCCTTTTCTCCTTCCCTCTCTTCCCCCAATACTCTCTCTCTCTCTCTCTCTCTCTCTCTCTCTCTCTCACACACACACACACACAAAAATAATTATAAAATTAAGTAATAAAAATATAGTTGTCCCTTGATATATAAAGGGAATTGGTTCCAGGACTGCAGTAGACATAAAATCCAGAGATGTTCATGTCCCTAATACAGTTCTGCAGTATTTTCATATGATGTATGTACATTACCTCACACTAATTAAAACTATCCAGATGACTTATAATGTCAGTGTTATGTAGTTATATCACTGTTTTTATACTTATATTGTAATTTATCTTAAAATTAATTTTGTACTTCAAGAGTATCTCTAGCCCTCATAAATCATTAGTCTCACACACACACACACACACACACACACACACACACACACACACACACAAAAAAAAAAAAAAACCCTAAAAATTTTAATTTAAACATGACACTGATCAAATTTCTGAAACAAGCATAGTGTAGTAGTGTTAGGACTATGACTTAGTGGTAGGGGATTTGCCTGGTATACACAAGGTCCTGGGTTCAATCTCTGCTGCCATACTAAAAAGCAAGAACTTGCAAAACTAATTTAGGCCAAGTATAGTAATACCAACACTTGAGAGAGTTGAAGTAGATAGGAGTTTAAGATTATCCTCAGTTGCCTAGTGAGTGTGAGACACTAACTATTTTTGAGACAGTCTCAAAAGGAAATAAAAGAAATAAAACATATTATTATCCCTTAGAGAAGCATAATATGAGTCTTATTTCCTTTCTTAATCATTATAATGGAAAAATAATATTTCTTAACTTCTAGTAACTGTTTTAATAATATTTAAAGTTTTTACTACATTAATTTTTAAAAATTGTATGTGTGTGTGTGTGTGCCTCCCAAGGCACATGTGTGGACGTCAGGGCAGAGCTTGTGGGAGTTGGTACTCTCCTTCCATCATGTTGGTCCTAGCATCAGGAGCCTTTATCTGCTCGCTGCCTCACTGGACCAGTGAGTGTCATTCTAAAGTGAAACTATTAAAAGAATTTCAAAATATTTGTATATAGTAATGAAAATCTAATTTCCCATCATAGACTTTTCTTCAAATTTCTTCCAGATGTAGCAAAACTCCATGATCAGAAAAATGAAGATAAAAGTGTGTAACACACATATTTGCATATAGCTTTCTAGTTCACAATGTATTTCACATGCATTCTGTTTTTTAACAACAATTTTATGAGTCAAAGAATAAGAATTACATGCTACATTTCTCATGTATTAAGATGTGCTGTAATAGTTTTGGAACAAAATATATTCATCTTCATAAAATGAATACCTTTCATCCCAGTTTTCATTCCACTCAAACCTTGCTGGGTTACAGGACGATCAGCAACTTTGATTTGAGATGACAAAACTCCACCAGTCCCTAAGGGACCACCACGAGAACCTGGTCTTGCTGTTACTGGTGGCATCTAAATGACAAGAAAGATTTCACTTTTATTAAAACAGGAAAAAACAGCATATATCTACAATCATAAGATTATAAAAATAATTTTTCTAAAAAATAAAACTCTACACAATTTATAAGTGCAAAGCCAGCTTGGACTACAAAGCAAAATATTATCAAAAAAGTTTTTTAAAAAGTAGGGCCCACTAGATAAGAGCACTTACTGCCAAATCATAAGGTTCTAATGATCTAAGTTTCATTGCTAGGCTCCACACAGTAGGAGAGAACTGCCTCCCACAGGCTTTCTTCTGACCTTCTCATGGGCACTGTTAGCATGTGCCCCCAATTCCACTCAGATAAATAAATGTAAGAAAAAAAATTTAAGTTTCATTATTTCCACATAATGATACATAGTTGATGTTCTCCTTTATAGAATCTGGTGTTTTAAGCAGTATGATAGTGAGTATATATTTTCTTTAAAATTGGGGAAAAGAAAGTTGTCATTTTGAAAAACTTTACTGTTATACAGCCTGAGGAAAGTCAGAGTCTCTTCTTGTCAACTATTAAACACATAAAGTCACAGAAATTATAAAAGGTAATGTGGAACTATTCCAAAATCCCTCTGAATCCTTTTATTTGGTTCATTGTAGACAGACTTCTGTCCAAAAAGGACAAAACTTGGAAGCAGGTAAGTCGACAGCCTAGCTCTGCCAAGACAGGGTAGGTAAGCCCTTCATAATTCCTGCTCTACAATCAATGTCTGTCAGAGAAACAGGGCCAAATGGCTGAAGATTGATGCTGTAATGTATGGAGAGAAAATGGGAACTGTCCAGGCAGCCACTGGTATGTCATTTCTTAGTTTTGGAAGCTGCAGGCCCTGCACTTCCTATATAATCAGATATATTTATCCCTCTCAGGTCTCTGAGGTGGTTGAAGAATAGATAGCTAGAGTCTCACAGTTAAATTTTGAGTTGTTTAGGAATCAAGAAGGTGTTCTGGATCTAAGTAGATATTTTTAAAATTGTGAGGCAAGTTAGTATGAAAGCTGAGTTAGATATAGAACTTTAAACTCATGGAGATGGTTAGATAGTAGAATGTTAAAGTCAGGTGCCAAATACATATGGACTGGACATTGGGAATGTATGCTAAACCATATAACTCTTATAATTGTGGCCTATTTATTTCTGTTGTTTTGTATTGTATTTATAGTTATAAGAAAAAGAACCATTGGTTTGACTGAAAGGGAGAGCTGTTGGGGGGAAAAATAAATACCTTAAACTAAAAAAAAAAAAAGAAAAAAGAAGGGAAGAGGATGGGGGGTTGAGGGGGTGGAGGGTGGAAGGATGGGACTGGAGGAGGGAGTAGGGAGGGGATTGTGATTGAGATGTAACTTGAAGAAATAAAAAATAAATTAAAAAAAAAGAATTCCCTCTTTGTCAAAGGCTAAAGGGAACTATACAGTCACAGATTAAATATGGGGAGAAATTTTAAATTATTGAATTTTGTCATTTACTTTGTGGTTTTTATTTCTGTTAGCTGGCAGCTTTTAACACTACCAAATTACCCAGTTCATAAGTATCTCAGGGAATTACTTGTAAACTTGTTATCTAAATTGCCAACATCAGTACAGATTCCAGAGACTGTGCTAAAAACAAAGAAACAAACAAACAAACAAACAAAACCCCCAACAACCAGAAACAACTGTAATTCAAGTAAAAGAATACAGGGTTACCCACAGTTGTCTCTAGGAGAGACTGATAAATCTGCTTTGGAAACTTTCTGAACAATTCTTTCTTCTGCTTTAAGCAAGCAGAATTTGGAGAACTACTTAAATCACCCTTCTCATTTACCAGATGAAGCATAGAGGAGATAGGATGAAATGAAGTGAGTACATGTATTCATCTGGCAGAATATTCAAAATATACTACTGAAAAGGAGCAAAAAATAACAATGAAAAGAGTATTATCCTGATTTTGAGTCAGACCACAAGCATGCATATGTGGTTTTGTGTCTGAAAATGCACAGGAAAGTCTCATAAGATACATACCAAACAGCCTGACAGTGACTGGAATAGAAAGAAGCTCCCCAAATCAGCCACTGTTTGATTGTTTTACAATGAACATCACTCATTTCAAAACCACAGGCATTACAAAGCTAAAGTATATGACAAATAAGAGTTGGTCAATAAACTGTCAATTACTTTTTAAGTATTTAATTAACAAGCACCAAGAGCATCAATTATTACTAGAATGAGAGAAAAAGATACCATATATTCAAACACTTCAGAAAAACTCTTTCCATCTTAGGTTTTAATGATATAATACTATTATCTGAAACGTTAGAAAAATCAAAAAAGTTTAGGAAAACCTGACGTTATCAATTATTCCCTCCAAGGAGGGGAAAAGCTACTGTTCTTTAAATACAGGACTCAGTACTATACTTCCTCTATAATCAGTCTATTATTGGAGTTTAAATACCAGCACTACATACTTCCTCACATACACAAAACCAAATATATGAATAACAATAAATACTATAAAAGAAAAAAGGTGGGGTTTTGTTTCTTTCTTTCTTTTTTGAGATAGAACTTTGCTATTGTCCTAGTCTGGCCTAGAGAGGATCTTGCTATTATCCTAGGCTGACGTGGAACTATGTAGCCAAACCAGTCTGGCTTTGAATTCATGGATCTCCTGTTTCAGCCTCCAGAGTGCTGAGATTATAGGCATGTACCTCCATTCTTAGCACTCCATTTCATTTCTATCAACATGTAAATGTATATTACAATGTTAAATTGATATTATATTGCTTTTTAAATAATGTATTACAAAGAACAGTTTTCTCAAGTATAACTGAAAATAGTTTTAATAATAACGAGACATAATATTGTTTCAAAGATTTATTTATTTATTATGTATACAGTGTTCTGTCTACATGTATGCCTGCAGACCAGAATAGGGCACCAGATGTCATTATAGATGGTTATGAGCCACCATGTAGTTGCTGGGAATTGAACTCAGGACCTCTGGAAAAGCAGTCAGTGCTCTTAACCTCTGAGCCATCTCTCCAGCCCCAGACCTAATATTTTTAATAGCAGACATAATTCATTTAAGATTTGCTTATGGGGCTGGAAAGATGGCTCAGTGGTTAAGAGCAATTGCTGCTCTTCCAGAGGACTGCCAATTCATTCCCCAGCACTATGTGCAGAGGCTCACAACTACCTGTAACTAAAGCTAGAAGAAGTCAGACTCCCTCTTCAGCCTGCATTGGTACTTGCACTTATGTGCACATGCCCACACATAGTTAGACACAAATGCACTGTACATAATTAAAAAGTCTTTAAAAATGTTTATAAATGTTATTCAATTTGTTCTAAATTTTTATTATTATAATGAAAATGTAATAATCTTTGTAAGTTATTATTTATCTTAAAATGAGTTTATAAACTTTACACTTTTTGAATGTAGTGTATCTCTTACTGACTCACTGACTTATGCCACAATCTTAATCTTTATTAAATATTTTTTTCTCAATTTCTGTGACAACCAAAATATTTTTATTCATACCATTCACTTATTTATATTTGGCTATTATTATACCTTTTCTTCTTTTTTTTAAACCATTCTGAATGCTTTTTTGCCCAATTTTATAATGCTATTCTTCTCCAGGATCCAAAAAAAACCTCATGAAATTTTACTTGAATGAGTTTATACCTGTAATAAGTAACAAACTCAGACAAATGAGTAAATTTTGGTTTTTTCATCTTAAGATTCTGAATATTGATGTGTGTGTCTGCACAGTCCACAATCCCAGCTCTAAGACCGCCGAGGTGAACCGAATGGGTTCAAAGACTTTGTCTCTCTGTCTCTCTCTGTGTGGTTTTCTTTTTTGAGACAGGATTGCTCTGTATAGCTGTGGCTGTCCTAGAACTTGTTCTACAGATTAGGCTGTACTGCACACAACTAGTCAAGGGATCTGTCTGCCTCTGCCTCCCAAGGGGTGAGATTAAAAGTGTGCACCACAACCACAGGCTTTTGTCTCAATTTTTAAAAAGTTATGAACCATATACCATACAAAAAGTTACCAGTTTATTGTTTCACTTTTATGGAATTTAAATTTTGGGGAATTCAAATATAAATATTAAAAATATTTTTAGGTATTTGGTTTTTCTATCATCATTAGAAAGCCCTCAGACTTATCAAGTTTATATTAAGTAATTATGTATATTTTCCTCTATTAGTTAAATTTTTGTTTAAAATATCAAGTTTCTACACTCTTTATAGTTCTGATAAATGATACAAAAAGGGAAAAATTTTGTTTTAAGGATTTATCAGGTTTGGGGCATGGTCTCAAGAATATTCTATGTGTTTTTCAACTAATTTGAAATGCCACATTATTAATAAAATTCTTACAAATGCTTGATTCTGTTGCTCATCTATTTTACCTCATATGATTCTGACCCTAAAACACTGCACGATTTTAATTATAACAGCTTTACTCTTGCCTAACATGTACAAGGCCCTGTGTTTAATCCCAGCACCACAAAAAGTAAATTATTATAGCTTTAAAATATGTTTATGGGGCCAGCCGAGGTGGTGCATTCCTTTAATCCCAGCACTCAGGAGGCAGAGACAGGTGGATCTTTGTGAGTTCAAGTCCAACCTGGTATACAGAATGAGTTCTAGGATAGCCAGGGCTATACAGAGATACCCTGTCTCAAAACACCAAAATAATAATAATATGTTAACAGGTATCAGTAAACAAATTCCTTGATAATGGTTTTATTATTCCACATTATATTTTTACATATCTAAAAGATTTTTCATACAATAACATTGCTTACAGAATAAAGGAACAATGAAGTAAAATTTGTTATTGCACAGATTCCCAACTTACTGCAGTGGCTACTCGAACATTCCCAGATGGGGGTCTTATTCCAGAAGGAGGCCTTCCAGTTAATCCTATTCCACCCCGAGAAATGGGGCGAGGGGCTGAAGATTTGTGATTACTGGCCATTGTTCACTTTAATCACTGTTTGGAAACAAAAAATAATTCAATTTTCCTTTGAGGTCTCATACACCAAAATACTAGTAACTCATTATACCCTTCTTTCAAACACTTAATTCAAGATGATTTTTTTCTTGTAAACTGCCATTCCCAGATACTACTGTGAGGCTGAATTAGCTTTAATTTTCCTTTAATATTCCATGTAGAACTATGGGATTTGGGCCAATGAAATGGCTAATTTGGATAAAAGCACCTGTGATGCAAACCTGATGACATGGGTTCAATCCCTGGAACCCTAAAAAAGGTGGAAGAAGAAAACTGATTCTACAAACTTGTCCTCTGACCCTTACATGTACACTGTAGCATGAGCATCTCCCACCACACACACATCATGCACGTATATACACAATAATGGTAAATAATTAAAATATGTACATAAATGACCAATAAATGAGATGATTTATTACAGTATTCCTTCCTTAATATCTCATCTCTGCAAAGCCAAGGCACTCTTAACCCTTCTTGGTGTATACAATCCTTAATCATGTTCCCATCTGTTCCTAGCACTCTCACCAAATAGCTTGATTTCCTAGTAATCTGCTCTCCATTATCAATAGGCATCCCTCTCTCATTCAAGATTAAACTATTCTGATTTGCCTTCTTTGACCATCATATGCTATACTCCACATCTCCCTTGAGATATTATCCTTACTGCAGCAGCTATCTGTAATTTTACCTCTTTTATTCTATTGTCATGTTCAATTTTTTTCCTAACAACAGAAACTTATTTCTGCAAACTCCTCTAACCTGTGCAGTCTTCCTTATATAATGAAGCTTTACACAGTAGCCTATTTCCACTACATCCCAGATTTCTACTGGTCCATGTAAATGCCCTCTTGTCAGTATTTCAGGGATATAAATGTCATCTTTCACTGGCATGTACTCTGTGAAATCATCAGTGTGACATTTACCTATTCTAGTTCTCTTTTCAGTCTCCTACATCCTCTACTTGCTTATACATAGCAGCAGTCCACACAATGCCACCCAGTCTCTCTCTCTCTCTCTCTCTCTCTCTCTCTCTCTTTCTTCTCTAAGCTCTTCTTGGACAATTACAACCACATTCAGGGTTTTAGCATATAATAAGCTAAAGATTCACAACTCCTTTTCTCCCTGACACACTTTTTTAACACAGGTTTTTATATACAACTCATTTCTCCACTTAAATATAGTCTAATTTTTTTCGAGACAAACATGTATAAAGTTAATGAAAATCTATCCTTTCCCAAATCTGTCCTTACTTTTGGTGTTACCTCCTACTCATACAAGTCATACTTTGTCCTTGATTTCTTTCTTCCCTCTCTCTCACTTCCCATAACCTACTGATTTAACTCCTTCAAATACTTAACACATTTTTCCTCTCTGTTTTTAAAGTACTGGTATCCAGTTTAGGACCTCGCCAATTCAGGTTATTACATCGGACTCTTAATGATTCTCCTTGCCTAACACACATCTTGCACACTGGCTTTTCTAGGAATTCTTCCATGACTATTCTAAATCACCTCCACCTTCTCAAGGCTTACTGGGCTGTTGTATATGCTACCGTATATCCTGCACCCAACTCTGTCCAAGGACCTATCACAAACTGAAAGAATCTGCTTAAGTACCCCCTTTCCTTGAGAAAAGGAACTGAATCTTTTATTATTTATTAATCTTCAGTATGTGTCTCAGTGGCAAGCAGAAACTATGCTTTTGTATCCCTTAATATCCTCCTATACAAAGGCATTCCCAATTACAAACATTTACTAAATTTGGGCTCAGAAGATAGTTCAGTGGTAGAGAAAACACTATTAGATCAACCAGCCTCCAGCACCACTAAGGGAAAAAAAATTACATTGTCTTTTTTTTTTTTTTAAGATAAATGTTTGAGAAGATATTTCTTTTTTTTTTTTACTTTATTTTTTATTTCTTCAAGTTACATCTCAATTGAAATCCCCTCCCTAGAGAAGATATTTCTAACTTGACTTAAAAATTTAAAAATAAACCATGGTATGGCTGTGCATGCCTGTGATGGACAGAAGGAAAAAAGAAAAGGAAGGAAGGAGTTACTATTACTGCAAACAAAACATATGTTGAACTGAAGTGTTTTGTTCCCACACCTCAAGCTTTTTCTTTGCATCACGCATGAACTGTCATTATACTTTCAACTTCCACAGTCTTACACAGTTTTTAGTTCTGACTGTAGTAAGAATTCATAAATCGATGTCTACAGTGCTATCATTCACACCAAGCATCAATGCTGAATGTTCACCTGCTTACTGAAATTTTCCAGTTAGACATCTACACCATTATCTCTTCATGTCGAAAAAAAATGCATACCAACCTTAGAAGTTTTCTATTCCAAGTACCACTGTGCTCCTACTTCTCTAAGGTTTTGAACTATACAGAAATATCAATGGCATTTTTGCAAAGATGGGTCCTATAGTCAAAACATTTTGGGCTGTGGTGGCACACGCCTTCAATCCCAGCACTCGGGAGGCAGAGGCAGGCGGATCTCTGTGTGTTCAAGGCCAGCCTGGTCTACAGAATGAGTCCAGGACAGCCAAGAATACACAGAGAAACCCTGTCTCGCAAAACAAACAAAAGCATTTTCTCAAAATAGTAAAAACATCCAGCAATTCCAGCACAATTAGTCACTGTTACTCTAGCTTTGCTGTTAACTACGAAAATGTAATATATATACATATATATATATTTAACCACTGCTTTACTGTAGTGGAAAATGTCTAGTCTGTTAGTCCCACAAGAGAAACAGGGGTTGGGCACTCTTGACAAATATACCCCTATCTCTGGGGTTCTTCCACCCATATTCACACCATCATGGGGGGAGGGCAGTATTCACACAATCTCTGATTCCACAAGGATTATGGATACAAATTCTACCACTGACAGTAATCACTACATAATCTGGGCACACAATCCCCTTGAGACGTGTTTTCTCATCTCTAAAACCAAAAGTGTGGCCACGAGTGCTTATTCTGCAGAGTTGTTGTGAAGTTTAGTTCTTACATGGAAAACATCAAGTTTTTTTTTTTTTTTTTTTTTTTTTGGTGGTTTTTTTCTTGCTATTACTTCTATTATCCGCCCGGAGCCAACCATTCCGACTTATGTGTGTTAAGCGAAACGTCGCTAAAGTCCCTTCCCCTGCAGCCAGCAGACAGCCTGGTCCTCCCGAGCCTTTTCTGAGGCGTCGGTATCCTTCCCCGGGTTGGAGCATTCACTCAGCCCGGGGTATAGTGTGGACTGTGTGGAACTTCCCAGGCCAAGCCTCCGACCCCAAGTTATAGAACAGCCAGGAGCCCACGAATTCGAATTTGTTTTGTTTGGAGCTTGTCAGGGTCGCCACGGAACGATAATCCGCACAGGTTTAGAAGGCATGGAAGCTGAGATTTCTCACCTTGCCCGGTGCGAATGGGAGTCGCTAGGGCCCTGCGACACGAACCTCTTTCTGAGGAGACTAAGAGCATCAGCTCTGCTCCTCGCCGCTCACTAGCGCACAGCCCTGGGCTCTAGGCCTCAGTGCCCAATGCTACGCCGCGTATCTTAGCAACGGCCATTCGCGTGGAAAACGCCCCTGGTGATTGGCTGGCGCTACCCCTCAAATCCCGGTTCCTGGACAAAGTGGGGAGGGATCTCGCGATATTTGAGGACAGTATCTTCCCAAACCCCCCCTTTCTCTCTCTCCCTTCCTCCCTCCTCTCTCGCCTCTTCCCGCCTCCCTCACTCCATACTATGGAGAAATCTTTAGTCTTCAATCAGCAATTTTTTTAAAGCTAAGTTTGTGAGAAGGGTTGTGTAATTGATTTGACTGTTCTTAACAAAATTTGTTTTAAAACAAGGTCTCGCTGTTAGGGCGACTAGCCTCTAAATCATATTTAGCCCAGGGTGACAAACATCTCATGGGAACTGTTTGTGGTGGGAATTTGTTTTTTTGTTGGTTTAGTAACTAAACAAACGATTGACAGATTTTTTTTTTTTTTTTTTTTTTTTGCCTTCCACAGGCCAACTCCTCTATAGGAAATGAGAGCGAGCGACTGCATTGGCTGTCCCAGTCGTCCTTAACAGGATGAGTTTATTACTTGCTAGCTCCAATCTAAGTCAATGCTCACACTCGGAATATGAATGTGAACCAGAAGAATACTTCTGGGGTCTATTTAATCAAGGATGCTAGACCCAGCAACTATATCCAGGTTATAAAACTGAAGGTTTATCAATAGCAAGCTGCAATATCTTTATCAAGAAATTCTGCCCGTGAATTTATTAAAATTTAGTAAGAAGCTGGGTATGGCGGTTCAAGTCTTTAATCCCTGCACTTGGGAGAGGCAGGAGGACGTGTATAACCAGCCTGGTCTACATAACGAGTTCCCAGAACAGAAAGGGCTACATAGACTGACACTATCAAAATAAAAAAAAAAAAAAAAAAAAAAGTCCTTAAGGAGACTGGGAGAAAGGCTACAGAAAAGCTTCTCTGACAGATGTAGCTATTAAAATTGGCAGGACAGGTGTTCTTGACCCAATTTTAAAGAGATTAAGTAATTTACTTTAAATCATTTGGGTAATCGGCGGTGTTCCCTGTTCCCAAGTCTTTCACATGATGAAAATAACGAAGAACAGAGCATCTCACATAATAGCCTCTCAGCTCTCCTGGGGAAGGGAATCTACTTTATTTGACTTTGGTCATTTTCATTTTGTCTTTGCTTGATTGCTTTTCTGTGGTGTTGGGGTTTCTAATTCCATTCACCACTAGTTTAATAGATATTAGAAATGACTAGTCACTGAATACATTTGTCACCATGATTGATTTTAAAGATGTTTGTTTGGGGGGGGCAGGAGTTAGGAACCTGAACATTTTTCCATTTTCTTATATTTAAAAGTGTATCAGATCATTCTAATATAATGCTATTTAACATGTAAACTGGATTGTTGTACATATGCTATATCTTTTTTAAAATTAAGTAAAAAAGACAAAACATAATGTCTTAATTACCGAAAGTAAGGGCTCAATATTTTTGTATCTTTACACCTCAATATGTAAGTATCAAATTGATATATTATTGGATTTTATTGCAACAGATGATTGGTTAAGTTGATGACTTCCTTTTCAGAAAAAAAAAAAATTGCCAAATGAATTTTGGCTTGAATTAAGACAGAATTTCTAAGAGGGCCCTGAAGATATTTCTACCATTTTGTTTAATGTGTTTGTGCAGTGTTATTCTCAGCACTAATGATTATAAAATCAAAATACTGATCAACTCTGAAAAACATTGAAATTGATGATGTTGTTAAGTCCTGCTTTAGGTTCTCTGCACCCTTATCCAGTGGCTCACAACTGCCTGGAACCGCCTCCCTCTTCTGGATTCCACTGGTACCGCACTCAGGTACACATCCCATATAGTCCCCCAAAACATGCACACACTCTTAATTAAAAAGAAAGCAAATTTTACAGCATTATTCATTTGATCAGTATTTATTATAGGAAAATTAATTAAGACAATGTGGGATCCCTGCAAGCTCTACTGCTGGCAGGGAAACAATCCATATGAAGTAAGGAAGAAACCTTGGTTCAGCTTGATTTAGTGACTTGGCAATATCAAACTTCTAGAGAGTCTGATGCCAGGTGGGGTTTTTGGTTTTGTTTGTTTGTTTTTCAAGACAAAGTTTCTCTGTGTAATAGTCCTAGCTGTCCTGGACTCTCTTTGTATACCAGGGTGGCCTTGAACTCACAGAGATCCGCCTGCCTCTGCCTCTGGAGTGCTGGATTAAAGGCATGTGCCACCATGCCCGGCTCCAGGTGGTTTATTGTAAGCACACTTAAACACAGTACAATTTGGAAAAAAGTTTCCAAGCAACAAACATTCCAATTCCAGGTACACAGTAAAGCTTAATACATGACTACATTGAATCTTCTTTGCATGGTACAGGTGACCATGAAAATGGGTTCTATAGCTTAAAGCTTAGGATATGGCATTATCTCTGACTGAGATAGCATACGGGTCAGCAGGCTATGAAGTATATGTGACATCTCCTCTACAGATAAGTTCTGTTGACTGAGAACTTATGATAAAGGTCTAGGGAGGAAGTGTCTGGGATAAACATTCTGGGGATTTGGGTAAGGTCTGGCTCTACAGATAGTACAGGCCACCGGGTCATTAACAATATCCACTCCCAGCCCTCTAGACAGAAAACAGGTATTTCATTCTTTGAGGAGATAACCCTGCATGACTAACAATCATGGTTTCCCTAGTGATCTGTGGGTGCAAGGATTTTTGTGTCCCCAACAAGGCAATCATCAAAAAGGATTGTCCCTGAGCTGTGAGTATATCCTTGAGTATTGATGTAGGGATAAACTAGAATCCTAGAGTTAGCAGAGATTAAATTAGGCCAAAGGCATGTGAGATTCATCAGATGAAAGGGGACAGGACTTCTCAGAGCTTTCCTATCTGAAAAATAACACAGTGGAAATATAGAGGAAAAGAGGCCATCATAGGTACTTGAATTGTTACCTTGCAGAAAATGCACCAGCACACTTCCTGTTGGAAATTGGTCTCTTGCTGCTATGTATTTAAATGCTAAATACTGTCCCCAAGATCTTGTTGCAGTCCAGATGAGCACATTCACATACACCAAAAGATGTTGTGTAAACTTTGCTCGACAATATTCTCTGGTTGGTTAAATAAAAGTTGCTGACAGCCAAGTATTGGGCAGAATAGAGGTAGACTGGGTTTTGGTTCCCAGGCCGTGGGTTGCAGGTAGGGACCATGAGGCTAGGAGGAGAGAGACAGAGACAGAGAGAGACAGAGAAGAAAAGATGGAAGACGACATGGCCTGATGGATCGGATCCAGAACAGACAGGACAAATGATTGGCAAGTAGCTTGGAGAATGCAGTGGGAAATAACCAGACTAGCATAGAAAAGCAGTTTAGGGGTAATTGCCCAGTAATTGTGCTAAAGCTGTTCAAAGAAGTTGATAGGACTCTAACTTGATTATTGAGGAAGGAGAGGCTGGCCAGGTCATGTAAGAGCTCAGAGAGTCACTAAATATTCAACAACTTCCTAATCTGTTCTGTTGAATACCCACTTGTATTTTCTAAGGAATTGATGTGTGTTACTCATTAACAATTTTTTCACATCACACACCCATTTTTCTTTACTAAGTTGAGTCTACAAGCTTTTAACCATTTGATGAAACAACTGTTTCTTTTTGAGCTCAATTTGTGTAAAAACTGACATTTCTCCTTCTCTTTTTAAATCTGTATTTTGTTAGTTATTTCATTTTTTAAACAGAGCCTCTTGTAGCCCAGGCTGATCTTGAACCTACTATATAGCCTCTGACCCTCAACTCAAATCTGCATTAGTATGCCTGGTTTTGTTTTTGTCATGTTAATTTGTAAGATCCCAAATAATGAACATGATAGTGTAGAGGAAAAGTTCTTTTCTTCCTCAACAATATGGAAATTTATTCAGGATATATGGCTAAAGCAAGGTGAAAAAAATATTCATAGCTAACATATTCTAGCATATGTATAAACAATCTTTTGGAAGCATTCAGTAAAGCAGTGATAATTGTTGCCTTCAGAGAAGAAAACTGGGGGGCTAAGGTTTGAAAAGTTGCACAGTCTCTTTGTGAGGTTTTGAAATTTTAGTACAAACAATGTATTATAATTATATTTCAGTGTCAAATTAAAGACCATGATTAATTTCACAGTTGCTAAATGAATTAAGCAGTTCTCTGGACAATGTTTCCAAAGTATATAAAAAGATAGGAGTTCATCAATGTTTAGCAAGAAAAAAAAAGGCTGTCAGCTTCAGGAAAGTATCTATGTTCTCTTTGAGCACCAAGCTTGAATACAGTTATTATCTAATGTAACACTGTAAAGGAATTTTAATTCATAACATGGCTGCTCTAGCAAAGGATCACATCCAAAGACCTCTACATCTGTGTGATCCAGCTGGAATACATACACTCGTTTAATCCCAGGAAACAGAGCCAGGCATATCTCTGAGTTTAAGACAGCCTGGTGTAGGGCAAGTTTCAGGTGAAGTAAAGCTTAGGTCCAGGCATGGTGGTATACACATTAAACCCTGTACTCAGGAGACAGAGGCATGCAGAGCTCCAAGTTCTAGTCAGTTCTGTTCAGTCAGTTGGGTTGAGACAGTGAGTTGAGAGGCACTGCAGTGGAGATGAGTTTGTGGCAGTTCAATTCATGTAATTCAGAGGCAGTTTTACCAGAAGAATTTTACAGAGACAGATTGAAGAGAGAACAAGCTAGACACAGGTAAAGACAGAAAGAGCCAGAGAATGAGGAGCCAGAAGATTAGAACAGATTACTAGAGTTAGCATGAGGGAGATCAAGCAGAGAAGTTCAATGAGAAACTGAAAGAGGCAAGATTGAGTCAATCAGCTTGGAGAGGAGTTTGAGCCAGAAGAGCTGACTTAAACCAGCCAGCCAGAGGTCAGAAAGAACTAAAAAGGGTGAGCTTATTCAACACTAAGTCCCAAACACTGAAAACATTCTAGGCCTAGATTTTATAGAGGCTAGAAGCTTCCAGGACTAGGCCTAGGTTAGCAGATGGAGGCAGTAAACCTCTGAGACAACAATTAATTCAGGCAAATAAAAGTTACTTGTACATAACACTATGTAAAGAAATGTAATTCAGTATTTGCTTTGAAAGCTCTTTATAAGACAGCAATGTGCTTCATTTTGAGAGCAACTCCTGAGGCAGAACCACTCCCCGATTTATTTTTGAAAGTGAACAATCACCATCTGTCCAACACAAACTACAAGGCACAGACCGGTCATGTAATCAAGCAAAACATTTTAAGTTTCTTAAACAAAATCAGGAACACACGGACACACATAGCCATATCAAGACCACATCAGAAACCCAGGCCCATGAGCTTATTAAATACACCATACCAATGAGGGATGTAACCCTTCACCAGGATCATATAAAGGAGTACAATGATACCCAGTGACATGTCATTCATGTGTCCTGGGATTAATAGCCAGGAACTCCTAACTCAGTTCCTGGGTACTCAAGATCCCCTGGCTTGATCCTGCCTACCTGCATTGCCCAGCCCTGTGCTGAGGACCAGCTCTGCACACCAGGGAGTACTGTATAGTTGGGTTAGTTAATATCTTATTCAACCATCTGAAGTGATTCTTTTAGTTCTCTGTTCATGCCTTCAATGAAGTCTTTGAGGATTACATAGCCTCTTTAACTCCTTACTTGCCATTGTGTAATATGGGATGTTTTGAAGTATTGTGTGCTTTGAGTACATAGGATTTAAATAAAAGAATGTGTAATTGCCAATAGTGCTGACTATACATGAAATTTGTGATACTTGGCAAACTAAAGCCAACAAGCTTTTATTTTCAGCAAATTCTGACAATGTAGAGCAATACAAATGTACCAACCTATATTTCTGATAAGCTGCTAAGTTTTTTTTGTAGTGAAATGGATTTCTAATTAAAATATTTGTTTTTATAACCTTTGATTATAAATTTTCAAATTTCCTATTTTTCCACAAAAAAGGAAAAATAAAACTTTCTTGTGATAGTCCTGCAGTTAAATGTAGAAATATGTGGACAACTGTAATAAAATTTTATTGATGATTAATTTACAATTTGCTGATGCTAGTGTGTTTTTGTAATTATTTTTTTTCTTTTTTGAGATTATAATATATTTACATCAGTTTCCCCTTCCCATTCCTCCCTCCAAATCCTTCCACATACCTTTCCTTATTCTTTCAAGCTCAAGCCTCTTTTTTTATTAATTGCTGGTATGTGTGTGTATGTTTGTGTACATGTGTGAGTGTGTATTCCTAAATATGTAGGTACAACCTGCTCAATCTGTATAATGTTATTTGTATGCATATTTTCAGGGCTCACCAGGGCTGACTACTTGACATCAGTCAACCAACTGGTGTGGTCTTCCCTGGAGAAAACTATCTCTCCCACTATCAGCATTCCTTAATTGCCTGTAGTTCTTTGTGTAGAGTTGAGGCTTTGTGGGCTTTCCTGGCCCATTTTAGCAAGTCTGTCGTGGTTGTCCTTGTTCTGCTCATTACTAACCATTTTTAAAGCTAAAGCTAGGGCCACAGAGATTGCCCTGCAGGTAAGAGTACCTGATGCCAAGCCTGAGGGCCTGAATTGTTCACATATAGTAGAAGGACATCTAACTTCTAGTAGTGGTCCCTTGACCTCCACGTGAGAACCATGGCACATGTTGATGGTGTGTATACACACACATAATAAAGCATTTTTTAAAAAGATGAAGTCCATTTTATCTTTTCCCCCTCTGTTCCAAGGAACTTTGACTTTTAACCATTGCCCTTTTGGGGGAAGTATTTTTAGCTTCAAGTTTTAACTAACTGTGAATACAAGATTCCTATCATATTACCTTCATGCACTTTTAACATTCTATTCATGTATATACACATCATTCCTACTTAAAATAGTTAACCTTGGTGTTTTTGACTATATGATAATGTGGAAGTGATATGTATTAGGTAGAAGCTACAGTTCAGATGTAGCATTTTGATTTTCTTTCATGGGCTAGTAGAATATGATGTGAAATTCTGTTGCAATTCTGAAATACAGCAAGCTGCAGAGTTCAACCGGCCACTGTGGATCACAAACACCCATTGTTCTGAGTTCTCTTTTTATGGATGTGATTAATCAACAGACTACATGAGCTATTCAACTCTTCTTTATCAAACACAATTTGTGCCAGGTGCTTTTGCCCAGCAGTAGGCTAACATAAATGTTCTAAGTATATCTAAAGTGGAGTAAGCTAACAATGATACTTGATAGCTCAAATATATTAAATGCATTTTTTAAAGTTTTATTATTATTAGTGTGTGGAGGTATACAGAAGAATACACTTCTGTGTATATCTGGAGTTCAGGGCATGACTTTGTGGAGTCAGCTCTATTCTACCTTTACTGAGGCTCTGAGGATCAATTTTAGGTAGTCAGACTTATATGAGAAGCATCTCTCTACTTGATGAGCTATCTCTTGGGGCTCTTAACTCCATTTTTGCTTAGGGTACTTGCAACTTGTGAGAAAGAAGCTCCTCTAAGTTGAGGATCATCTATATTTTGGTATCCTAATCCAAGTTTTGGGCACTTTGATCAAAGAAGTTAAAGAGAAGAGAATAGTATCCCTAAAATATGGTCTTTTAAAATATTCTACAATTTGATTTAAACTATAGTAAGTTGCTTAATTAAAACCACCTTAAAATTGAGGTCCTTCTGAACCTCCTTTGCTTTCCCTCCCTCCCAATGCATGGAGAAGCTTTCAGCAACATTACCTTTTGATCTGACCACAGCAGCCAAGAGGAACACAAAGCTGAGTCTCTGTACCGAAAAATCTCATTAACCAGAGAAAACTAACTCACATTGCAGGAAGAAACCCTGAAGTCTGTCAACTCAGCTGGACAGACTTGTGTTACACACCACTGTCCCTAGGGAATCATTCACAAACTAATGTTTTTGGTTTTTGAGTCAGCCGGACTTTGTCCCAGCATTGTATATTTCCAAACTTACTGACTTTTAACAAACACTGCTTATAGCCACTTAATATTTTCTATAACTCTTCATTTCCTTTCCCTTTAGACATGAAGGGGGTTTGAAATATAGTTTAGTATGTTCTTAACATGCTCAGGTGAACCCTGGGTTCAATTCCTAGAATAGTAAACAAAAAACTCAACATACCTATGAGGGAAATATAGTTTAGTATGTTCCTAACATGCTCAGGTAAACCCTGGGTTCAATTCCTAGAATGGTAAACAAAAAACTCAACATACCTATGAGGTATATCAACATCTATCATGCATGGCTAACCTGTGCCCATGGGCCACAGGATAGCTGTGAATGTGAATCAATACATTTGAAGATGACAATGTCATACAGCAATGTCAAAACATTGGACACTCCTGAATCATTTAGGGATCATGAGCACTTACATATGGTATGTAATTGCTTCTATGTATTCAATCCATATACTTTTTCTCATATTTAATGTTTTGTTAATTTATGCCAGCAAGTAGAGAGTAGAGGCAATAGTACCCGATATACCTACATTCTATTACCATAATTTTATGCACATGTACAGACACAATAAACTGCATTACTAACTGTTAAAATTACTTTGTTTTTAGCTTGGAAAAATTTGTCTTAAGTTACCAGCCTTGGCCCCTTACGACCCCAACTTGATTTTTCTTTTACATTTGTTTTTCTGTAATGAATTTAGGCTTTTGCTTATTTGTTTATGAGACTGGCCTGGAACTCTATGTAGACCAGGTTGGCCTCAAGCTCAGTTGTGCCTGCCTCTGCCTCTTTAGTCCTAAGATTAAAGGTGTGCATCATCAGGACCAGTTGAATTTAGGTTTTTTTTTTTTTTTTTTTTTTTTTTTTTAGGTTTTTTGAGACAGGGTTTCTCTGTGTATCCTTGACTGTCCTGGACTCACTTTGTAGACCAGGCTGCCCTTGAACTCACAGAGATCCACCTGCCTCTACCTCCCTGAATGCTGGGCTTAAAGGTGTGTTCCACCACACCCAGTGGCTTTCTTTTTTCTTAAACCAAGTCACACTGAAGGCATGATATAGAGAACAAAAACCAGAATATGTAATTTTATCTGACTTTCTACTTTTATTTATTTTGGTTTTTGTTAGTTTGTTTTTTGAAACAAGGTTTCTCTGTGTAGCCCTGAGTGTACTGGAACTAACTCTGTAAACCAGGCTCGCCTCAAATGCACAGATCCACCTGTCTCTGCCTCCCAAATGCTGGGATTAAAAGTGTGTGCCACCAAGCCTGGCTCTCTACTTTTATTTTTTGAGACAGAATCTCACTATGTAGACCCGGCTGTTCTCAAACTCAGAAATTTGCCTGCCTCTGCTCCTGGGAGCTAGGATGAAGGTGTTCGACATTATAATCTGCCTGCCCCACCCCGCCTCATTCTCTTGTTTCCATATCTAAAACTCAAAGTCAGATTCTCATAAATACTATGAAAACACTCTACTACTGAGCTATAACATTAACTTACTTTATATAAACTTAAATGGCTAATATGGATATTCAACTGTTTCATATATTATCTTTGAAAGAACCATTAATACTGTGGAGACTTCTCCTACGTGCTCTCAGGCATAAGAGAAAGAGAGTTTATAAAAGTTAGAAGAAATCACTAGTTTTTAAACCTTTGAGTCCTTAACATAAAATGCTACAATTAGGAAAAAAAAAAAAGCAACCAAGATTTCATCTTAGCGTTAACAGGATTTAAGTTCTGCCAACTGTTATGTTCTTGCTATGTAACTTAAAAAGTTCAGTTGTTAACTAAATAAATAAATCAATGAAAACCACTGAACACTTCTATGCTGTTAAAACAATAAGTAGAAGAGCTGTCTTGAAGCCAGGAGTTCCAACAGTTTGGGATCCGTCTAGGAACCATAAAGGGAAAACTGTCCAAGAGCAAGACTAAGAACACGTACTTGATTCTTTAAAGTGTAAAGTCCCTGGGACAGTTTGGTCACAGAAGAGGGTATTGGTTCTCAAAACTGAGTTATAGATGGTTTCGAGCCATGATGTGGGTGCTCGAAACTAAATTCAGGTCTTCTGGAAGCCAGTGCTCCTAACCAGTGAGCTATCTCTCCGGGCCCCCATTTCTGATTTTGATTAGTTAAGCTTAAGTTTCCGGTTACTGTTGGGCTTCTAGCTAGGGTCATCTTAGTCTAATGACTACTTTATTTTTCAGCCAATGCAAATTCTGTATCTGTGAGACAGATATTATATTCCCTACTTTGTAGGATTACTGTGAGGGTGAAATGAAAAAGTATATGAAATTTGTTATTTCAGCTGATATACCATAGTGAGAAATATCCACTGAGGACCTATCATACAGAAAGCAGAAAATCTTATGGCTAAGACTGAGGATCACAGTCAGAGTCTCATCACCCTCAGGGTCTCAGTGGCAGCTCACCCCTAAAGCCAAAACACTCAGGAGGCTGAGACAGGAAGATGGCTGTGAATTTTAGGGTAGCCAAGGCTAGTGAGACACTTTAATAAAACAAACCAAGGTTGCTGAAATGTCTCAGTGGGTAAAGCTACTTGTTACCCCAACAAGAACGAGAGCCTGACCACTTCTAGAAAGTTGTCCTTTGACCTCTATGTGTGCCCTGGTACACACACACACACACACACACACACACACACACACACACACATGCACTAACACATACACACATATGAAGAGAGAGAACAAATATAATAAACATTAATAGGAAAAAATGAAAGAATACAAAGATTGAATGAAATGTCCTGAAAAAAAAAATCTAAGTTTTATAGAAATGATGGCTACACAAGTATGTTACAACACCATAAACATTAAATTGGCAATAATAAAACTGTATTAGCCCAAAGAGGAACTAGGAAGGCCCAGAAGAAATACTTGTATTGAACTGTGACAGATGAGAAAAGATTACAGTTTAATTGCATGTGTGTGTGTGTGTGTGTGTGTGTGTGTGTGTGTGTTTTCTTAAGATAGGCTCTTTCTGTAGCCAGGATGGCCTAGAACTCACTATACAGCCTGTGCTTCAATCTCATGACCTTCCTTCCTTAGCCTCCTATAGCTTTAGGATTTGCTTGTTTGTTCTAGGAACCTAAACATACCAGCTTCAACATCGTGGTGTGTTCAGGGTAAGAAATTTGACATAGCTGAAGCAGATAAATACCCAAGGGAAATTACTTTAGTAAAATAAATTAAGGAAATGTGAAAAGCCTTATATAAAAGTGTACAGCTGCCACATGCCTTTAATCCCAGCATTTGGGAGGCAGAGACAGGAAGGCAGGAGGATCTCTGTGAGTTTGAGGCCAGCCTGTTCTACAAAGTGAGTCCAGGAGAGCCAAGGATACACAGAGAAACCCTGTCTTGGAAAAAAAAAAAAAAAAAAAAAAAAGGTGTGCTCCTAAGAACAGAAAACTTATGGGGTTACTTAACAAAGGGAATAATGCCTAAATCTAGTGTTTAGAACTGGTTGCAGAGACAGGCAAAAAAAAAAACAAAAAAACAAAAACTAGAGAATGTTAAAATAATTTAAGCCAGTAGGACGAATTTTCTATTAGACAGCTGAAAATGAAAGACCCCTGAAACGGGGACACCGCCCCTGGGGCCCAGCGC
>CAJQZJ010032273.1:4533764-4550726 GCA_907164525.1 Lophiomys imhausi | reverse complement strand
GTGTGTGTGTGTGTGTGTGTGTGTGTGTGTGTGTGTGTGTGTGTCTGTATATGTAAACACTTTGAATACACCCAGTGCCACCTGCCTCCAGAGTTAATAGTACATATACATGGTAGAAATTGAACCCAGAGCCTCAAACATGCAAAATACTTACTCTATCACTGAATCACACTTCCAAAGGTTTTTGTTGTGGTGGTGTGTGTTTTATTTTTAATGGGAAATTTGCCTACTATCATATTTTGTGAGTAAGGTGCGTGTGTGCATGTGGAAGTTAGAGGTTGATGTTGATGGAAAATTCTTCAATCACCATCCACATTTTTTGAAACAATGTCTGCCACTGAATCTGGAGCTCATCTATTTAGCTTGGCTGGCCAGTTGAACTCTAGGGATCTGCCTGTTTTTGTTTCTCTATTGCTGAGGTTACAGACATGGGCCACAGCCTGGCTTTACATGAATACTGAGGATCTATACTTGGTTCTTCCTGGTTGCATGGCAGATACTTTATCAACTGAGCTGTCTCTCTATTCCTTTTTTTTTTAAAAAGATTTATATATTTATTATGTATACAGTATTCTGTCTGCAGGTATGCCTGCAGGCCAGAAGAGGGCACCAGATTTCATTATGGATGGCTGTTGCTGGGAGTTGAACTCAGGACCTCTGCAAGAGCAGTCAGTGCTCTTAACCACTGAGCCATCTTTCCAGCCCTGTCTCCCTATTCCTAAGCCTGGTATCTTATAATTCTTTGTTTTACATTTTATTTATTGTGTATATATGGGAACGTACTGTTTTCCACAGCCTTCTGTGGAGGTCTGAGGACAACTTGAACCTGTCTCTACCATGTGGACCAGAGGGATTGAACTCAGGTCATTAAGCACCTTTTCTTACTGAGTTATCTATCTCACAAGCCCAAGTCTAGCATTTTATTGAAAAGATTATATATGATGAGTTGCTTCTGTCCTTGTACTGTGTCTCAGTGCAGATTGCCTTATTTTGAAATTTTTATAGATGCATATATTCAAGTCTTCACCAAAATTGAGTTTTTTATTTTAGTCATTTTATTAACTACTCTTTGTTATTTCCACTCTCCCTGTTCTGGGATTGCCACAGTATGCATGTTGTTCATGGCTTAGTTTCCCATGAGTCTCATAGGTTCTGTTTACTTTAGTATTCTTCCTTTCTTTTTTCTTTTTCTTACTTTTTTTTTTTGTTTGTTTGGTTTTTCGAGACAGGGTTTCTCTGTGTATCCTTGGCTGTTCTGGACTCACTTTGTAGACCAGGCTGGCCTCGAACCCCCAGAGATCCTCCTGCCTCTGCTTCTGGAGTGCTGGGATTAAAGACGTGAGCCACCACGCCCAGCGTTTTCTTCTTTTCTTACTCAGACTTGATCACTTCTACTTTCCTGTCTTCAGACATCTGTCTATGTAATACATTTTTGAAATTTCTAGTATTTTTCATTTGTATCTGTAATTTGTAGCTTCAGAATTTCTTTTGAACTTACTTGCTTATTGACATTTCTCTTTTACTCCTCCATCATTTCCTTGTTTCTCTGCATCTTCTTTTAGGTCTTCTAGCATCTGTAAGACAATTATTTTAAGCCAGGTATGGTGCGTATACCCTTGCAGTTCTAGCTGTTGGCATTCTGAAACAGGAGGATTCAAGTTCCAGGTCCAGTGAGGCCCTGTCTTTTATTTGTTTGTTTATACCTCTTAAGATGCTTGTTTTAGGTTTTTTGTTTGTTTTTTACTAGTAGGTCTGCCATTTGACCATTTGTCTTTTTCACGAGACACTTATAGTGATTTATTTTGCTCCTTTAAGTGGGCCATAGTTTGCTGATGTTTTGTTGTTCAGTGTCTCTATGTCAAATACCACCCCAAGGTATATGCTTGAGGTCTTAGATCTTTTCTCACCTCTGTTTTTCCTCAGCATGCGCATTCACTTCTAATTTATCTGTACATGAGGCTGACTTTTGCATATTCTTGTTTTAAGGTTGTTTATTATAGAACCTAAATTCTGGAGCTGGGAGCTTAGCTCAGTTGACGGAGTCCTTTCCTGGCACACATGAAGCAGTGGGGTCAATCCTCAGTGCCGTATAAAAGCTTGAGTGGTGATGCAGGCACAGATTTCAGCCCTGGGAGGTGGAGGCAAGAGGGTCAGAAGTTTGATGGTGTACTTTGAAGTTCCGAGCCAAGGTTGTTTGTATGCTCTACCTGTGTAGCCAAGGCTAGCTTTGAGCTAGATCCTCTGGCCTTGACTTCTAGAGTGCTGGGATTGCAGACACGTACCATCACACTTGACTACTACTATCCTGGATTTTGTTGTCTGGCTTACAAAAATAACAAGAATGGGAGGCTGGAAAGGTGGCTCAGAAATTAAGAGCACTAGCCACTGTTCCAGAGGTCCTGAGTTCCCACAACCATCTATAATGAGATCTGATACCCTCTTGCATACATGTGTGCATGCGGACAGAGCACTCATACATTAAAAAAATATATAAATAAATTTAAAAAATAAAGGGAATTCTGAAGGGGCAAAATGGGTGTTGGTCCTTTAAATTTCTTATAAGTTACCAGTTGAAAAGGCAATTGTTTGCATCAACAGGGAAGACAGGAAGTTTCAACAATGGCCACCTATTTTTGAATAGGAAACTATGATTGAAGAACTGATCTGTGCTATGTGGAGGACAGGGTGCTTTCTGTACCCTTTGGCTTCTGCTACTGTAGGAACACGTGGAGGACCACCACCACATGCAGAGTTAGAGGCTGACAGAAATCACTAGCTGCTACTGTTTCAAGTGCTGAAATTGATTAAAATTAACTTCAATGGGCCAGATATCTGGTGTGCATAGTCTCTGGTTTTGATCCCAGCAAAATCAAAATTCATTTCACCATCTGTGCTTCACCTTGGAAGCTGCAAGCCTTCAGTTGACATCCTGGTACTAAAGTAGTACTACCAGAGAAATTCTGCCAGTGCATTTGCTGTCTAAGTGAGGAGAAAGGTTCCTGATTCTCCCTACCAGCTAGCATTTTCACAGGGGTCTGTGTAGTTCTTGTCCTTTTGGGGAGAGGTCTGGTTGGTGCATTGATTCTCTTCTTAACCTGCTGCCTGTGTAGAAATCATTTACCACAGATCTCCTAAGCCTTTAGTGCTCGTATTTTTGACAGTATTGAAAGTTGTATTTTTGTTCATTTGTTTCACATCATCTTCCTTGCAATACTTTTATTAAACTATGAACTGCTGTTTATAGTTAAATGACTAATTAGTGGGCTTTGGGAAAGAAATAAAAGTAGAGGAGTGTGTTGGCATGTGTTCAGTTTTTGTCCAGAAGTTTGATCTCGTTATGTGCACTTGCCTTAGCTGTTTCAACTAGATTGTAAACTGATTGCTAGAGATATAACTGCATATGCCTCTTAGTTACTAGCTTATTTTTCTACACAGTATATCAAACCATTGTTCGACTTACTTAAGGCAGAGATGCTAAATGATATGTGTATGTGACAGATGGGCAGTCATTTACAATCTAAGGCATTTATTAATGTACTGTGCTTCCAAAATTAGTTCCCTTTTTTTTATTGTACACTGATTGACATTCTAAGATGTTTAGATGCATCTACTATACTACTAGAGAGTAGTAAAGTTAATACTTCCTTGAGCAAATTTAGTTTACTGACAGTAGATTTCATTATCTTAATTTCAGATCTTTCAGTTCCCCAGAGATTTCTTAGAATAGCAATAATTGATGAGTAGAATGATGGTGAAGAATGAGAAAAGTTCACTTGGAGTATTCGTCTCTTACCGTCTCTTTTATTATTTTTTTTTGTTAATTAATATAATCTTACTGAGAATACATCAAACTTTTCCCAACCTGATATAATCCCCTGCTCATGCAATGTATATATTTAATGTTTAGTTAAAAACAGTAGGTTCTTTGAATGGTATACACTCTTAAAGTTCACCCTGGGTACTGATTGGTAATGAGTATTTTTTATTTTATGTTTTAGGATAAGCCCCGGGACAAATGTGTATTTATTAATGATCCTGTCTTTCAGTCCTAACAGGGGCTTTACAGAAATGCACTGTATGAGCGGCCACTCCAATTTTGTGTCTTGTGTGTGCATTATACCTTCAAGTGACATGTATCCTCATGGACTAATTGCCACTGGTGGAAATGACCACAATATATGCATTTTCTCACTGGACAGTCCAATGCCACTTTATACTTTAAAGGGTCACAAAGATACTGGTATGTATAACATGATGGTATTTTTTTTGTTTGTTTTTGTTTTTTGAGACAGTGTTTCTCTGTCTATCCTTGGCTGTCCTGGACTCACTTTGTAGACCAGGCTGGCCTCAAACTCACAGAGATCCGCCTGCCTCTGCCTCCCTAGTGCTGGAATTAAAGGCGTGCACCACCACCACCTGGCCTACATGATGGTATTTTTGTATTTGAAGAAGTTTCACTACTTTGAATTATAATCCACTTTTTTTTTCAAGTTTTTATATTTGTTTGTGGAAACCTTTTTGGACCATCTTAGTTCTGTACATTTTCTGTTATAAATTTACTTGCAAATTTGGAGATTGGTATATGCAAATAGTTTTTCCTCTTGGTACCAGGGATCAGATAATTTTAGAGATCTGATATTATTATTGAAGGGAAATACTTTGAAATATCACAGCTCTTTGTTATAAAATGATGTGCTAAATCAGTGTGGTTATGTGTACTTATTTTATTGTTTTAAGATTTGTTTTTATTTTTAATTATGTACGAGTATCTGTGTGGGTATGTGTACCTGTGTACAGGTGCCCATGGAGATAAGAGACAGCAACTCCTCTGGAGTTGGTGCTGTAGGTAGTTGTGAGCTGCCAGATACAGGTGCTGGAGCCAAACTCAGGACCCCTGCAAGAGCAGTGTGCACGCTTAGTCACTGAACCATCTCTCCAGCCCCTTACTTACTCTAAATAGTGTGTGCAGAAGTTTGGGACATGCTCTATTGTTGTATTAGGCCAGAGACTTATTTCTCCAGGTAAGAGCCTGAGACCCAAGGCAGCACTTATGACCACAAAATAAATACACCAAGACATTTTAATGTTTCAGTGCTCAGGCTTTAGCGGGGCAGACTCTCAACTAGCTCACCTAAGTTAATGCAACCTCGTAGTCCCAACCAGCCATGTGGATTGCTGTTTCTGTCTTTTCTCTGTGTCTCCTGGCAGGAGTTCCTTTCTTCCTCCTGGAAAGTCCTGCCTTCCTATTCTCTGCCCAGCTTATTGGCCATCGGGAACTTTTATTATCCAATCAGAGAATGCCTCAGATAGGCCATTAACTAGATCTCAGTATTGAAATCCACATCTGAAAGCATCTGAAAACAGTGCATAAGAGCTTTCTCCAACACTCTATAAACACTTAAACTTAATTCCTGTGCAGAATGTGAAGGTGTTTATATGTATTATTTTCAATGCAGAATGATCCAAATTTTAAAGTTTTTTTAATTATGGAAAGCTTTAAATGTATACAAATTATAGACTCGATATTTTATAGTGAATTATAAATAAATATGGGTACATAAGAGTAATTAGTATAAAAAACTCCATGCTTTAAGGATTGGGTTATAGTATTTAATTTTCTTCCTCTACCATGTTATTATTTCAAAATGAAATTCTTGATCTTTTTTCTGTATTTCAGTATGTAACTTTGCAAACTTTTTTCTATAAAGGGTTAGTTATTAAGTGTTTTAATCTTTTCAGTCTATATCATACATATTATATCTATTCAACTCAAAAGCATAAATCAGAATGTCTGTTTTTCAATAAATCTTTAGGGCTTCTCATGTGATAGGTTAAGTATTTAGCATCAGTCTGTCTTAATTGTCCAAGGTACACTTGAACTCATTGTGCATGTAACATAGGCAGGCCTTCAACTTGTCATCTTCCTGCATAAGCCTCCTGGGTAGCCGGGATTGTAGGCTTATGCCACCAGGTCCAAAAAATAAACTTTATTTATGGACACTTGAAATGTGTATTTCGTGTAGTTTTTACATGTCATCAAATATAGTTTAAATTTTGCCCTGTTACTTAAAAAGGTAAATTGGTTTGGCTTTTGTGGGTTGTAAAAAAAACAAGTGGTTCATGTGCATTATGTGCGCTTATTTGCTGTTTTTTTTTTTTCCCCCACTGAACAGTGACTGGGATGGGGGAAGTGCGAAGGGACAACAGTGGGTGTTGTTCCTCATGCTGCTGGCCACCCTTTTTTTTTTTTTAATTTTGGACCAGGTGTGGAGTCACACATTCTTTAATCCTAACACTTTCAAGGTAGAAGCAGGTGGTTTGAGGCCAGCCAGGGCTACATACAATTTTTGTAGTGGTATGTTTGGCAGATGCATGCCACAGCACTTGTAAGGACAGAGATTAACACTTGTTCTCTTCTGCTTAGTTCCAGTGTTAGAACTAATATTGTCCTGCCTGTACAGAAGTGTCTCCTTTCATAGAGCCATCTCTCACCTTTTTAGTTCTGAGAAAAGGACTCTCAGTAGCCTGAGGCTTGTCAAGTCAGCTCAGCTGCCTGGCCAGATAGCCCTTGGAATCTGCCAGTTTTCACATCCCCAGAACTGGATTATAAGCATGGACCACTGTCTGCCCCTTAGTGTAGGAGAAAATAACCATGTTACCATTATCATACTTAAACAAACAAAAAATTCTTAATACCAACTATTTAATGAGTATTTAGAGTTGCCTAGTTGACTCAACATCTTTTTTATGGTTTGAATTCTGACCCTGACAAAGTCCATTTGCTAGTTCTTACCTGACACCCTTGAAGCTCAGAACTTCAGTTCCCAGGGAATCCATTGTTGTCTTCTAGTCTCTACAGGAACCTGCACACACGTGGCACACACTCATACAGGTGTATATAAATTTAAAAACAAAAAAACTAGGACTCTTCTGACCACACAGCTTATCGATGGCTCAGCTTGGCCTTGTCCCTAGACATTCTGGCAACAAAGCTTGTAATCTTGATGTGTTCCTTCGCAGCTCCACTGAATAAAACTTTATTGGCTAAGAAATTGTAACTTCACGAATTTACTTAAAAACTGAGACATTAGAAGCTTGCCAGGTTGCATTTGTTCACATGAAAATGTACTAACTAATCATTTTCCCCTTAGTTTGTAGTCTTTCATCTGGAAAATTTGGGACATTACTTAGTGGCTCATGGGACACCACTTCTAAAGTGTGGCTGAATGACAAATGCATGATGACATTACAGGTATCATTTCTATGTGAATAAATTAGATGATAAATGAAAATGAAGATTCTGTGGCATCTTAAATTGACACCCATTTTACTCACAGGGTCATGCAGCTGCAGTATGGGCAGTAAAGATCTTACCTGAACAGGGCTTAATGTTAACTGGATCAGCAGACAAGACAATTAAACTGTGGAAGGCTGGAAGATGTGAGAGGACTTTTTCAGGTATTGTCAGGGTTAACAATTTTTTATAATATATTATGTGCTTCTTACCTGCTCAGTTGCTTATTGTTTTTCCTCAAAAGTTTAAAAGCTGAAAAATGATAATTTAAAAACAGTATAATTGAGTTCATTTGGGTGAGTCTGATTTTATGTGTGCTGTAGTGCATCTGACTCTTGGTATAAAGTTAAATTCGAGCTCTTTGATACAGTGAAGTATCTATTGTCTGATTATTTACTTATTTCTGTACTTTTAGCTTTAGGGATTTGAACCCAGTACCTTGTAGTTTTAACCACAAGCCCTCCTGCAGAACTACATCATTAGCCTCTCTGCTGTGTAATAGGAATGTCATGCTATACTTTATTTTATTTGTAGGGCATTAATATTTTGGGTTTGAATTTTCACTGTTTTTCTTCTTTATTTAATCCTTAAAGGTTAAAGTTGTAGTGGTATATGCTTTTAATCCCAGTGCTCAGGAGCAGTGGCAGGTGGATCTCTGTAAGTTGGAGGTCAAACATGGTCTACAATATCTTGAGAGTTTAGGAAAGCATCTCAAGAAGATAGAAAAAGTGTAAAATAACTTCCTAAGACAGAAGAAAAAATATTGCTAAATGCCCTGGTTGCTAGACTACTTTCTACAGGAGAAAATAAACTTCTATAACTTGAAAACTTAGATTTTTCTACTTATTTACAAATTTTATTGTGTTAATAAACTTCACAGTCCTATCAACCAAATGTGGATTTTATTCATTTGTATTCTTTTTTAAATCCAGGGCACGAAGACTGTGTAAGAGGTTTGGCAATTCTGAGTGAAACAGAATTTCTTTCCTGTGCAAACGATGCTAGTATTAGAAGGTGGCAGATTACTGGCGAGTGTCTTGAAGTATACTATGGACATACAAATTACATTTATAGCATATCTGTCTTTCCAAATTGTAGAGGTAAGATTACCTTATTTAAATTTTTGCTGTTACATTTCATTTTGGGAAATTTTGTTACTATCTTCATATTATTTCAGAGTACATGGCGGTGTTATAAAAAGACCTTTGAGTATCTGAGGAGACACTTTATATAATTAATTGATCCAAAGAATAGAACGAAAATTTTGAAATGAATAAAAACATGATTTTGAGCCAGGCATGGTGGTACACACCTTTAATCCCAGCACTCAGGAAGCAGAGGCAGGCGGATCTCTCTGAGTTTGAGGCCGGCCTGGTATACAAAGAGAGTCCAGGACAGTTAGGGCTATACAGAGAAAAGCCTGTCTCGAAAAACAAAAACATAACCCCAAAAACCATGATTTTGAAGTTGTAACAAGTTAAAAATGCAAAATTAATTTTAAATTAGACAGTATATATATGAAGAAAGACATTGCTTATCAATGTACTCCATTTTTTCCAAACGAGGTTTTTCTTTTGTTTTCATTGTTTTTAGATTTTGTGACAACTGCAGAAGACAGATCTCTGAGAGTATGGAAGAATGGTGAATGTGCCCAAACAATCCGACTTCCAGCGCAGTCTATATGGTGCTGCTGTGTGCTTGACAATGGTGACATTGTGGTTGGTGCAAGGTATTCTAGTCAGTCAAGAACCTTTGTGTCCAGGTGATTGGTAGGAACTTGAGTGGGCAGAGGGGAACAATAGAAACTTCAGGTAAACTGGAAAATTGTTTGCACATTTTTGCTACCAAGTAAAACAGCAATAATAAGAACTTTCCAAGTGCTGATACTTTGGGGTACAGTATTATATTATTATATAGTGAAAACATCAAATGCCAAAGAAGTTAGAAAAAAATAGAGATCTGTATGGGAAAATTTTCTGGAGAAGTTGAAAGTTGAATAAGAATGGAAATTAGAAATTAGAATTACTGACAAGAGATTATACAAGTTTCCTTTATGAAATGAATGTTCTGTGTTTCAATTAGGGAAATACTGGATTAAGGTAGGGTTTAGCGAATGATAGGACTTACTTGTGGCTAAGACTCAAAGTGAGTCCTGGACTCGCTTTGTAGACCAGTCTGTCGTCAAACTCACAGAGATCTGCCTGCCTCTGCTTCCCAAGTGCGGGTATTAAAGGCATGTACCACCAGGCCCGGCCTGCCAGCAACTTTTTTAAATAGCTGGAATAATTGTTGTAATCAGTATGGTGTTACGCAATACATAGTGATATTTTTTTCATATTCATGCATACAGATAACTTTTGCTTTATTCACTTGAGAGAATGTTAATTAACTGTGACAATGACTTAAAATTAGTTTGCTTTTCTTATAGTGATGGTATTATCAGAGTGTTTACAGAGTCAGAGGATCGGGCAGCAAGTGCAGAGGAAATCAAGGCTTTTGAGAGAGAGCTCTCTCAGGCAACTATTGATTCCAAAACTGGTGACTTAGGGGACATTAATGCTGAACAGCTTCCTGGGAGGGAACATCTGAATGAACCAGGTAATTATTATAGTGTAATTGTTATGTAAAAATGCTACCACACTTTGTAGAAAAAAAATTAATTAAATTACGTTGGGTGCCATTTGTAGAAATAATCAATTAAATTGTTTAACCGTATTTAGATTATATTTAACTAGTTTGGCTGCTAATACTTAGCCATCCATTATAAATGACCACACACGGAGACCACATGGATTTTAACAAGCCTTGACCTGAATCGTGCAATTCTAGCCCATCTAAGCTAGCTCATAATTCTATTACACAAATATGACCCCATATATACATACATCCCCTTGGACTGCCAATTCTCCACGATATACCAATGTTCCTGGCCATGTGGAATGAGGTTCTTTTTTCTAACCCATGGCGTGCGTCCTCCTTCCTGCTACTCCTGTCTTGAATGCATTAATCCTCTGTCTAAAGAGCAGGCTCCCTGTTCTAATCCCAGGAAGTCCCACCTTTCTCTGTCTTTGCCCAATCTCAGGCCTCAGCATTTTATTTAACAGACAACAGGTAGGACCAATTAACATTTAGAATGCTGAACACTACCTCATCATTTCCCTCCTTTTGTCTAATAAAAAGCCTAAATTTTTTTATTCATACAGTAAAAACAATAAGAACAATTATGAAACAATCAAGAAAATCATATATAAAAGTTACACACATAGTGTTTAGCCTATTTGCTTTTTTTTTTTTGTTTTTGTTTTTGTTTTTTTTTTTTCGAGACAGGGTTTCTCTGTGTAGCTCTGGCTGTCCTGGACTCGCTTTGTAGACCAGGCTGGCCTCGAACTCACAGAGATCCGCCTGCCTCTGCCTCCCGAGTGCTGGGATTAAAGGCGTGCGCCACCACTGCCCAGCATGTTTAGCCTATTTGTATCAGGCAATCTTGAAGAAGAAAAAAAATCATCTATCTTGGTATGTCTAAAGTTCTGAACCTAAATAATTTCTATCATATACTATATTTATAAACTTAGATTTTATTTAGACGTGAAAATTTCCTTTTAAATCCTAAACAACTCAAGTTCAATTGAAATTTTATAACTATTAATGCCTTCAACCCCATCGAAGACATAAGAAGGGATAAAGTTATAATTTGAGTGAGTAGGAAGCATAGGAGAGCAGCTTCCAAAAAGAAATATGACAGTTTGTTCCCTAGACAGTCCCAAATATCTCTTGATATTGTTAGAGCATCATCTTCAGCCTTCTGGCCAAACATTTGTCACAGACTAAATTGTGCAGCAGGAAATAATGATTTTCCCATTCTGTCTCTGCAGATTCAGGACATTGACTTACCTGCACTTAAGCCCTGGTCTGTCTTTGGACTGTACATAGTCTGTTGGGAGAGCAGGGGCATTTTTGCCCAATAGGGATTATCTCCTAATGGGAGATTTCTTTTTGAGGAATTATCTCCTGATGGGAGATTTCTTTTTGATGCTCATTCTTTTCTTCCAAGTCAAATGGGAGCTGTCAGGAACTGACTGTCTTAAGTCAAACAGTTCTTAAAATAATAAAAACATCTTTAAATGCCATTTTCTGTATGCCTCTGAGGGTTTTGAAGACATCTATTTATAAATCTATCATCTATCTATTTTTGAACAAGCAAAGTGTATATTTTAACCATTTACTATCTGTTTAACCTATTAAATCTATTTTGTGATAAATTAAGACTAGTATTTGACATGACCAGAAGCTCAACTGGCCAGCAATCAACCTATATTACCCAGACTCCTAAATAGATTTCAATAGCAACCCATAGAAGGATTGGAAGTAAACCTATACTTTTAAATGATTTGTGTGGGCACAATACCTTATATAAGTTGAAATATACATAATATGTGTCAAAATATAAAATTCTACACTAATGAATCAAAATTTAACCTTATGTTTGTATAAATATACAAAATTCTATACCAATGTATCGAAAGATAACCTTATTTGAGAATAAAAAGTTTTGAGTTTCAGAGCAGATTCAATAATCTATCCTTATATCTTATCATTTCTATATTATATACATATATTCCCCCCTCTTTTTCTTTTCAAGTCTTTTCCCCCTATATAAGAAAGGAAAGATAGAGAAAAGAAAAAGAGATCTCCAAGTCTAACTTTCTATACCTTGCTTAACAAGACCATATAATAATTTGGAACCATTACCCCTAAACACCATTTATATAACACATCAAATGACCAAAGATTCATCCACCCCACTTTTTGGGAATGGGACGTTGCTCTCTTAAAACTGCTTCCTGCTGAATTGGGACACAGAAAACCTGTTTGGGGCCCCAAATAAAATGAAAAAAAAAAAAAAAAAAGGTTAATCAATTTCATAGTAACATTTGTTGTCCAGTCTCTATGTGCTCAGCAATTTGAATGTCTTGAGCAGTTTGTAGTCCGAAGCTGGACTTTGGTTAGGAAAATCCAGGGCTTTATTGAAGTCATTTGTAGAAATAATTAAATTGTTTAACAGTATTTATATTATTGTTAATTGGTTGGGCAGCTGTTAATCCTTAAGCAGACATTATAAATGAGCACACAGAGACCACATAGATTTTAACAAGCCTTGGCCTGAATTGAGCAATCTTGGCCCACCTAAGCTAGCTCTTAATTCTGTTATCCAAATATGACCCCAGGTATACATACGTCCCCTTGGACTGCCATTCTCCACACTATGCCAATGTTCCTGGCCATGTGGAATGAAGTTCTTTTTTCTAACCCATGGTGTGCGTCCTCTTTCCTGCTGCTCCTGGCTGGAATGAATTAATCCTCTGTCTAAAGCACAGGCTTCCTGTTCTAATCTCAGGAAGTCCCACCTTTCTCTGTCTTTGCCCAATCTTAGGCCTCAGCATTTTATTTAACAGACAGCAAGCAGGACCAGTTAAAATTTAGAATGCTTAACACTACCCCATCAACACTTACTGTTTTGGAATGTCAGCAATAATAAGGGAAAATGTTTTGCTAATGTTTCATTTGTTCTCAATGTCAGATACTGATACTTAAAGATTTTTACTGTCACACATAACTGATAAGAGAAGCCATGTTCTTCTGGTTCATCTTTTTGAACTTGGAAGCATCTATAAAAAAAATGTTAAAATTTGTCTAACTATTTTTGGAATTTACTCTGCTAGTCAACCTTTGATTCTTAAAATAATTTGTTTTAAGGTACTAGAGAAGGACAGACTCGTCTAATCAGAGATGGAGAGAGAGTTGAAGCCTATCAGTGGAGTATTAGTGACGGGAGGTGGATAAAAATTGGTGATGTTGTTGGCTCATCTGGTGCTAATCAGCAAACATCTGGAAAAGTTTTATATGAAGGGAAAGTATGTCTATTTCTGCTTTCTTTCATTATTTTAAACTAAACAGAAAATTAGAAGTTTTTTCAGCTAATATTTTCTTTGGTATTTTGATATTTAAAAAGTAAATTATTGGAAGAAAATTATCTTCTATCTTAAAATAGATTATATATATACATATATATATCAAGATATATATATATAATTAAAATACTTTAAATATATACTTATATAGGATGTTTCCTTGTAGAGGAAGCTGCATGTAACAAATTAGCCATTCTCTGTCTTTCAGCATTCCCTATAAAACCCTTTCCAGTCATTTTGGATTAGGAGTTTCTTTCATATCATGCTGAATGCCGGACTCTTTTAAATTTGACAAGAAATGAGGGCTGTGCTATAATGCCACTCTGATAATGCTGATAACATTGACATTGAGATCAACTATGTGGGAACCTTCTTTTGGACCTAGAATTAATAAGTAATTATGATCTGTTCGCATCTCAGCCACTACCTACCATACTCCTAATGAAACACTAATTCTGCCATGCACACTTTGCCTCCTTATCTGCCAAAAGTTTGCCATTGCATTTTGGAGAAAGTTTTTGAGTCTAATGTTTAGAATTAAAAAAAATCTATATTATGTTACATGTCTTCAACATATTTGAACAGGTAAATTATCCATCTTTTATTTTCTGTTTCCATTATAGGAATTTGATTATGTTTTTTCAATTGATGTCAATGAAGGTGGACCATCATATAAATTGCCATATAATATCAGTGATGATCCCTGGCTAGCTGCATATAACTTCTTGCAGAAGAATGATTTGAATCCCATGTTTCTGGATCAGGTGGCTAAATTTATTATTGACAACACAAAAGGTCAAACATTGGGACTTGGGAATACCAGTTTTTCAGACCCTTTTACAGGTGAGTTTGGACTTGTATTAACTCTTGAGTACTAACATTAGTATTGGGGTTGTGTGTGTGTGTTACTTGTTTGTTTAATTGGTAATATAAACCAGTGTCTTATGTATATGCAAGTCCATACTCTCACCATTGATTTATAAACTAGCCCTTGTTAATTTTTATCTTCTAGTGATTGTTATCTGTTTTTAAATAAAATTAAGATATGATTTTACTTCACATTTACTTCACATAGATATACATGTAGACAAAATACCCATGCACATAAAATTAAATTAAAAAATAAATTACTCTCTTCTGAAAGTACATCTCTTCCTGCTTTGTGGGGCTGGAAAGATGGGTCAATGGTTAGGAATGCTTACTGCTGTTGGAGAGAACTCAAGTTTGGTTCCCAGTACCTACATTCAGGTGGCTCACAGCTGCCGGTTCCAGAGAATCTAACACTCTCTTCTTAACTCTGCAGCCACAATACACATGCACATATCACCATTATACACAAGTATATACATAATTAACAATATATTTGAAAAATATATGTAGGGGCTGGACAGATGGCTCAGTGATTAAGAGCTCTTTCAGAGTACCAAGGTTCAGTTCCCAGCATCCACACAGTGGCTTAGTACCATCTGTAACGACAGGTCCAGTGGACCCAGTACTCCATTTTGATGTCCGCAGGTACAGGACACCATATAGTATACATACATACATGCAGGTAAAGAATACATACAGAATAAAAATAAATAAATCTAAAAATTTTTAAATATACAAAACAACCTCCTAGTAAAAGGTTCAATAATTTAAAATAAACAATAAACTAAAACATACTTTTCTTTATTTTTTTTTTATGGTGATGAGCTGCAAATCCAGGGCTTCTTCCCATACTGTGCTTGCCAGTATCACTGAGCTACACTCCCAGGCACTATTTTTTTTTTTTTTTTAAAGATTTATTATGTATACAGTGTTCTGTCTGCAGGTATATCTGCAGGCCAGAAGAGGGCACCAGATTTCATTTTGGATGGTTGTGAGCCACCATGTGGTTGCTGGGAATTGAACTCATGACCTCTGGAAGAGCAGCCAGTGCTCTTAACCACTGAGCCATCTCTCCAGCCCCCCAGGCACTATTTTTAATAGATTTTTAAAAATTTATTTTGTGCATATGTTTGTGAACGTGCATGTGCTATAACTCATGTGGAGGTCAGAAGACAACCTGCAGGGGTTGGCTCTGTCCACCATGTAGTTCTCAAGGGTCAAACTCTGGCTATTAGGCTTGCCAGCAGGTACCTTTACTCTCTGATCTCTTACCAGTGTTTCGGGTTTTTTGTTTTGTTTTGGTTTTTTTTTTTTCTTTTTCAATGTATATTATGGTTGTCTTAGTTACTTTCCTGTTGTTATAAGACTGTGACCAGAGCAACTTATTTAAAAAAAAGTATTTTTGGGCGGCTTACAGTTTTATGGTTAAATTTCATGACCATGATGGGGAGAAATGGCAGCAGGCAGGCAGACCTGGAGTGGTATTTGAGAACTCAGATCTTGAGACACAACCACAAGGCTGAGAATTTATTGAGAACTCCATGGGCTTTTTGTAACCTCAAAGCCTGCCCCTAGTGACACACTTCCAACAAGGCTATACTGCCTAATTCTTCCCAAACATTTCCACCAGTGGGTAACCAAGTACTCAAATATATGAGAACTATTCTGTTTCAAACCCCCACAATGGTAAACATAAATTATGTTTTCTTATAAGGCTAAATAAGGTAGCTGTACATCAACTCTAGGACAGACTCTGAACATGTGATTTATATTCCATCGCCTGTAATTTAACATGTTATCTATAGTAAAAATGCCATTAATGGGGTTAGGAGTTATTGCTGGACTATAAATCATCTACATAGTATTACTGTATATACTGGGTCCAGAAAATTGAGGTATAGAGAAACTAAAATGTTTTATATCCTGTTTGTCAAGCTTCCTCTAAGTAAAAAAAAATTTTTTTTCGAGACATGGTTTCTCTGTGTATCCTTGACTGCCCTGGACCCACTTTGTAGATCAGACTAGCCTAGAATTCACCTGCCTCTGCCTCCCTAGTGCTGGGATTAAAGGTGTGTGCCACCATGCCTGGCAATTGCAGAAAACTGTGAACTTCCATGTGGGTGCTGGGATTTGAACCCAGGTCCATGAGAAGAATAACCAGTGCTCTTAACTGCTGAGCCATCTCTCCAGCCCTAAGTAAAATTTTAAGATAGATACTTACAGTTATTGTCTTCCTTTTGGAGTGCATGTATGTGTGTGCCTGTGTGTGTTCTAGTGGGGATTAAAATCATGGAAGGCCTTGCCCATTCTAGCCAGGCATTTTTCTGCAGTCTGTTCTTACTTTTTACTCTTGTTTTCCCTGTGCCTTTCTTTGTTTTATAAAAATCCATGTCCTCTTTTTCTTTTAAATTCTTATCGTAGATCTGCCCTTTTTTTTCCTTATAAGTACTGCATGTTCTTCAAGTTCTCTCATTGTAGTGTAAGATTCCATTGCCTGTTTACTTAGTTAAACTAATCTCATCGTCACATATTGTAATCAAAATTTTCAAAATAATTTATTAGTATAAATGGCTTAACCTTCCAAATACTTGTACTTAGCATAAAGAAAAGGAGTCAGGGAGACTGTATGCTTAGTGTTGGATGTTTTTGTTGGTGTTTCAGACGGTGGGATTAAGAAATAAACAACATTGCAGTACTTACTGTAAAAACTAAGCACCTGGCTCTGACTAAAAAATTAGCAACTACTTGGCTTGTTTTGTTCTTCTAAGACTCTGTAAGTCGTGTGTGTGTGTGTGTGTGTGTGTGTGTGTGTGTGTGTGTGTGTGTGTG
>CAJQZJ010032273.1:4480552-4533754 GCA_907164525.1 Lophiomys imhausi | reverse complement strand
GTGTGTGTGTGTGTGTGTGTGTGTGTGTGTGTGTGTGTGTGTGTGCTTATTTCCTCCAAAGATACTAAAAAAACATTTTACATACCACATATGTGTACATGTCAGAGTAGCTCTCATCTCCTGTAGCATTTTTTTTCTCTCTCCATCAAGTAGTAGTGTCAGAGGTTACAGGTAATGTTCCATGCTAGATTCTCAGCCCTGAGCAGTGGACTGTTTGCCATGTGAGTTAAGGAACCCAGGGCTTTTTCCAAAAGATTAACATTTAATGCCTGTGGTTTTCATGCAACAGCAACCACAGGAATCCCAGTAAATCTGCTCAGGAACAAAGATAGAGATTACATATGTATATTATTGGATCAGAGACTACTTGCATCTGTTATATGGATTTCCGTTATTTCCACGTTTATGTGCTGGGGCTAAGATTTCAAAAAAAGGAGTTAGTTAAGAAACTACGCATAGAGCCAGGCATGGTGGAGCTTTCATTTAATCTCAGCACTCAAGAGGCAGAGGCAGGTGGATGTCTGTGAATTCAAGGTCAGGCTGGTCTACAAAGTGAGTTCAGCACAGCCACGATGAGAAATCCTGTCTCAAAAAAAAAACAACAACAACAAAGAAAAAAAAGGAAAGAAAAGAAACTACAATTAGAAGCTGGAAAGACAGATCCGTGGTTAAAAGCACTTCTGGTCCCAGCACCCATGTGGCAGCTCACAACTGTTTGTAACTCTAGTTCCAGGTGATCTCATGCTCTCATCTGGCCCCAGAGGACCCTAGGCACACACACTCAAATCCGCCTTGCCTCCCTACTCACACAACTCCATGCCCTTTTTTTCCTGTGTCTTTAAAATACAGATAGGCAAGCAAATCAAAAAAAAAAAAAAAAAAAACCAAAAAACTAGAAGAATTCACACACACACAGCAAAACCCACAAAAAACAGAAACTATAATATATAAAAAAAAACACCAATAAGTTAAAAAAAAATCTAACAACAAAGCAAGACAAAAAAGTCTACAAAAAGCCGGGTGTGGTGGCACACCCCTTTAATCCCAGAACTGAGGAGGCAGAGGCAGGTGGATCTCTGTGAGTTCAAGGCCAACCTGGTCTACAAAGTGAGTTCAGGGCAGCCAAGGATACACAGAGAAACCCTGTTTCGGGGAAAAAAAAAACAAAAAAAAGCCTACAAAAATACAATTGATTTTTTTTTTTTTTGACCATCTACAATGGGGTCAGTCTACTCTGATGCATGGTTAATATCTCTAATGAGACACCATTGTAGAAAATTAAGTTTTTCTTTGGAAGTGTCATACATATAAAAATTTTCCTTGGAGATTTAATTTCTGTGTGGATATGTCTATCCTAATTGAGACAGGGTTTCTCTTTGTAGCAACCCTGGCTGTCCTGGAACTCACTCAGTAGACCAGGCTGGCCTTGAACTCACAGATCCACCTGGCTCTGCCTCCCAAGTGTTGGGATTAAAGACATACACCACCACACCCAGTGACTAACATATCTCTTTTAGGGGCAAAATGCCTCTTGAAATCACTTCTCCCATGGGAGCCCCACACCTAAGGAAAATGGCTTGTCACTCCTTTCTCTTTATATAAATTTAAGATTATGTGTATTTATCCATTAGTTCAGTAAGGTCATTATCATTTTTTACTAAGCAAAAACTTACATAGTACCTTCAAGGAAAAAATGTGTCATTTTGAATTTTAGACTGTCTTTAGCAAGCAGCTTTATCTTATCAGCAGGAGGTTCCACCCTGACTTCATTTTTTAAACCAGGCTGTTCTAGAGTTCAGAGATCCACCTGTTTCTGCCTCTACTATGATGGGATTAAGGGTGTGTGCCATTACCACCCTGCTCAAATATTTCACTAAATCTAGAATAATAGCAACTGTGTAACCCAGAGAACAACTCTGAACTGCAGTGACAATTCCAAATCTGTCTAAAAATCCTTTAAAAATCTCTGATGTTTTAGCAGTGCCAAACTACAAAAATATCCTTACTACCTCCCCCCGTATAGGGAAAATCAAAGACATGTAAACAAAAATGAAGCAAAGAAACAAAAACATTCCAAAAGCCTTAGTCTAGCTGTGCCATCCTATGCTGGAATTTTGTTCATTATTCCTTGGACTCTAGTTTCAGCTGCATTGCATTGGTAGGCCTATCACAGACAGCCCTGACAAGCACCTAGTAGCTAGCGAGCCCTGAGGTCCAGCTGTCATCAATTTTGTCTTATCTATTGAGAAGGGCCTCCCTCCTTCCCCCATTATCATTATTGGTAACTTAGCATTCCATCTAGAAATTCTTTCCTTTTTTTAAGCCTGTCCTAATCCCATCTTTCTCAAAAAGGATACCCAGAACCATAGTTGTCAGTGTAAAAATCATTTGCATGCTAAGAGAAATAAAGTTGATAGGCATCCAAAAGTATTGAGATATTATGAATTCCTCCATTTTTAATCTAGGTGGTTAATTTCATTCCCAAGCTCTGTTTAGAGCTGTCTGTTAGCTGACTATAATTTTGGTCATATGACACCTTTGCTCTTGTTCTTTTCTCCAAGCGTGGATTCATTTAACATGAGCACCGAGCTATTTATGAATCTGTTTCCATGGACCTGAGCTTTTCCATTGTTTTGCATGCATAGGTGGTGGTCGATATGTTCCAGGCACTTCAGGACCTTCCAACATAGTACAGACAGCAGATCCTTTCACAGGTGGTATGCAGTTTTCATTAATAGAGTCTTGATCAATATGTGTTTTGTGTTATATATGGCTTTATATTTTAGAGATATAATCCAATAATGGTTAGTTCCCTTACCTGTATTTTCAATGTTGATATTTTTTTTTGCGGGGGGGGGGGGGGGTGGGGGCAGTTTCTCTGTGTAACCTGGCTGTCCTGGACTCACTCTGTAGACCAGGTTGGCCTTAAACTCAGAGATCCACCTGCCTCTGCCTCCTGAGTGCTGGGATTAAAGGTGTGTGCCACCACACCCAGCTCATGTTGATAGAGCTTTTATCTTCTAATTTTTTGCCTTTTTCTTGCCATGTGTAGATTTTCTCTTGATTTTAAGTAATGTGTTACCAGAAAATTGTTTTCTCCAGTAGTTCTTCCTACCTAGAGATCAGAGTAGTTAGAAATAGAGGGTTACTCTAAGATAACCATACTACAACATGTAGCCTACCATACACTTGCTTTGAGAAAGTGGTAAATTACTTAACACATCTGAACGTTTTTTAATCTGTGAAATTAGGTAATAGGGGAATCCTCCAACCAAGATACACCACCACTGTTATCATTGGCAAGACACTACCATGAGTTGTGGGCCAAGAGGGGGTCATGTGAGTCTTTCATATTGAATGGAGCAGTACAATCAAGATGTCTGTTCACTGAGCTTAATTTGACTAAGCATAAAAAGAAACACTCTGCCCAGCTGTCCAGGATATTAGTGTTCCTAATCTAAGTTAATAATGGCCTTTTTTGAAGTCCTTGAAGTGTCATAGGTTTTCAAGGTGTATTTGCTGAGTTAGACAAGCCTCAATTGAGTCAGCACTACTGGAAAAATATTGCCAGAGTTATATTTTAATGCTGCTGAAGAAAGTACTAGTTTTAGATTGTGTCAGTTTATTTTTTAGACACTGTTGTTGGATCTTGAGGTAGAGTTCATGGACAATATACCCAAGTGGAGGAGATTCATTACCTTTAATGGAATTTGGTGGCCTTCCAGACTCATTACTGTGAGCTATGGAAATGAAAATCCATGACTTTTTTCAGTCATAGATTGTTTCCCTATAACTGTAGACCAGCATCATGAAACTCCTGAATTTCTATCAGTGAGATTCCTTTCCCTAATGTATAAAGTGATCACCCAGATGCAAGTGGTTGCACCTTGTACATTGACAGCCAGCTCTCAAGCTATATGCTTTGGCAGCATAGTGTTTATGTTAAGGATTTTTTTGAGTTTGTGATTTGATTTAAAATGGTAATAAGGACCTGATAATAAGGTAATAAGAGTGTGTAAATGATGACTTTCTCTTTACCAGTAGTTTTTAAAAAGTGATACCCTTAAACTTACCCCAACAGAGCTCTATAATCCTTTTCGTGGCCCCCCCCCCCCGCTGAAACAATAAACATACCAGACTTAGACACATAATAAGAAAATCAAGAGGACTTCTGAGTGCACCATTACCAGGAGATGTCTTGTGGGGCAAGGTGTCAAAGATATAACAAGCATGTAGACACTCCAAGTAGCCTACTAAATATCTAAGAGAATTAAGATATCATTAGGATCACTGAACTCTACACATAAAAAGTAGATAACAAAATTCTGCATGATACAGATTTCCCAGCACTCAGGAGATTGAGGGCAACCTGAGCATCATAGTCAGAAGACTCTGCCTGTTTTAAGAAATAAGAAAAACAAATGGTGACATCTATATGGACATATGAAAACGAAGTGGCATAATACATTTAAAGCCCTTTGCAGAATATCAGGAGTGCACCTAGGCTATCATTATACATTACCTAGTATTGCTTTCTGCCCTCTACCTTACCAGTGATGCTGAGGTTAAAAGAGTTCCTCGTTTGACTACAGTTTAAGGTCCTAATTCTTTTCCTCCTCCTCCTCCTTCTTTTTCTTATTATTATTATCCTAATTCCTTATCATTTATGTACTAATTAAACTTGTAATGTTTATTATAATGATTGAGGGTTTGTTTAAATTACTTATTTCAGTCTTTTACCCCCAGCAGTTCTGACTCGCTATAGTGGGGAGCTTATGCCATGATTCACCAAACACTTCCCACTAAATGTTGGGGATTGGTGTGCTCTGAGGTGGTTTTCATTCTTGTTTGTAAGATTTCCTATTTGTAAAGTGGAGTGGATTTAGAGGGGGGACACAGAGCTCATATAGACAGTGTAGGCCTTAGGCAAATTAGTCAACAAATTAGCCCTTCTTTTAAAATATTGGGAGTTGTAATGGCATTTAAAGCCTTACTGAATCTGTACTCAAGCTTAGTATATTGGCATACAGTTAAAATCAACAAATTCACTTACTCTGTCATCATTACTATTGTCTTGTTACTGTTTGGTTTTTGCTTTGCCCTTTCTGTCTGTGATGCCTTGGTTATACCCTCTAGATTATATTTAAACTTAGGAGAGAAGATAAATCATCTTCCTTCTCTCTAGCTGATAGAGGACTCTGAACATCACCAAATCCTGTTGACACACAGGATTTATTTTTGATCTTTCTGTCTTTGGTAACATTGTCAAAAGTACAACCTGAAATGTGACCAGGATGTTTTCCAAGCATCCCAAACTCCTGCCTAAGTCTTTCTGATTGACTCATATGCCAGCAGCTAGTCCTGTTCTTTTTCCTTAGAATAAGGGGATCATATGTCTTCCCAAAAGCCATTTGTTTCTTTTCAATCTTTGTTTTATAATTCACCAAACTTCTATAATTACAATGTGGAAGGCACCTAATGTGTATTTTGTTATTTAAGTATTATTTTGTAAGATTTTAAATTATTTTGTTTTATGTTAATGGGTGTTTTGCCTGCATGTATGTCTGTGCACCGTGTACACTCAGAGGGCATCAGATGCCTTGAGACTGGAGTAAGAGAAGGCTGCTGTGAGCCACCATGTGGGTGCCGGTAGTGAGCCATTACATTGAACCTCCGTCCCCTGGAAGAGCTTCTAGTACTCTTTTGTTGTTGTTGTTGTTGTTGTTTTGCTTTGTTTTTCAAGACTGGGTTTCTCTGTAACAGAGTCGGACTGTCCTGGACTTGCTTTGTGGACCAGGCTGGTCTCAAACTGGACTTACAGTACTCTTAACTACTGAGCAACTTCTCCAGCCCTAAGAATTACTTTTTAGCAAACATATAGTGGTTACTTCTTAATAAGCAACACACTTGTAAGCATTTTTCATATATGCCATTTTGAAGTGTGACTATTGGTGACATCATTAATATAAGGAAACAATGGTTTAGGCTTTGTGATCTCTACTTAGCTTTGTTCACTAGGAATATTATTGCATTGTAGGTGCTGGACGTTACATGCCGGGTTCTACAGGTATGGACTCTGCCTTGGCTGGAGTCGATCCATTTACAGGTAGCTACTTTAAATTTCTATTTCTTTTAGATTTCTAAAATTTCATTGAAACTGTTTAGGCCTTAGCCCAGTTGTTGAGTTCTTGCCTAACATGCATGCTGCCTTGCCTTTGATCCCCAGTGCTGCAAAAGAAAATTTTCGTTTTGGTTTTATTAATTTGACACATGGTCTCACTTTGCCTCCCAGGTTCTGGGATTAAAGGTATACACAAGCATATGTAGGAATAAAAGATAATTTTAATTGAAGAAATTTTATTTTGAAGTAATTTTATTGTACTGAATGTTACTGAAGTTTTGATTTGTGCTAGTTTGTTTCTCCCATGATCTTTTTATGTAGCCCCAACTGTTCTGGAACTTGCTATGTAGACCAGAGAAACCTAGAATTCACAGAACTCTTCCAGGCTCTGCCTCTTGAGTGCTGGAATTAAAGGTGTGCACCACTGCACCTGACTCTTGTACTGTTTTTGTTAGTCATCAGATAACTGAGTTTAACTTGTATAAGTCATAAAGATGTAGAAATGATGACACTGAATACTATGTCATTTGGAATAAGCAATGAAAGACACGAGAAAAGAGCACACAGTGTTAACTTAGGTGAGAATGAAGTTTCATAATTGCCTTCTTAAATATTTTAGGTTGAATATTAAAAACAGAATTAGGAAATATGAGATAGGAAGGCCCTTTTCTAAGTTTTCACTTCCATTTCCTGAACCAGAAATTATTACACTAGTAAATACAAGCAGTTTACAGAAGTTTGTGAATGGTTTTGAGATGGCTTGCTGTTTTTATTGCATACCTTGAGTGGTTACATATCTCAGTAGTTGTGAAAACATAGTCATACAATTAGAAAATCTCATTTTTGAGTATGCCTTATGATTTTCATGATCTCCTCTGCAAACAGGGAGTAGTGCCTACCGATCAGGTGCATCGAAAACAGTGAATATTTATTTCCCCAAAAAGGAAGCTCTTACCTTTGACCAAGCAAACCCTACACAAATATTAGGTAAGTCTGTATTAATGTTTTTTCTTTCATATTCAATGACCATTAGAGATGTTGTTAAGGCTTAATCTCCCTCTGCCTGACAATGTGCCAGGATTTGGCTACCTAAATGAATAGACTTCTAGTGGGGTCTTTCTTTATTTGCATTTACTTTTTAATTTATTTTTTATTTTATGTACATTAGTGTTTTGTCTGCATGTATGTCTTTATGAGAGTGTCAGGTCCCCTGGAAATGAGTTTCAAACAGCTGTGAGCTGACATGTGAATGCTGGGAATTGAACCTGGGTCCTCTGAAAAATAGCCAGTGCTCTTAACACTGAACCATCTCTCCAGCTGCTATGAGGTATTTATTATCCATCTGTATTGATAGCAGTCTGGTAATTCAGTCTTGATGGATTGTAAGAAGCTTTGTACAAATACAGGATAAATGTTTTATCATAACTTTAATTAAAGGAAAACACCTGTTTGGGGAAAATGTAAGTCCCACCCTCAAGCTCTTATTGTTTGTTTGGTTTTCTTTGTGGGGTGGAGGGGGTTTTACAATAAATGAATAAAGCACTTGAAAAATAAAGATCATATTTGTTCTGTTGTTTTAAAGCAGGTTTTTATTGTGAACTCAAGGCTGTCCCCAACTCCTGATCTTTCCACCTCAGATTCCTGAGTATTAAGATTACAGGCATTGTATTAGCTTACCCCACTTTACAGGTCTTATCTTAAAAATATTACAGTACTACACAAAACAAATTCAGTGACAGTTTTGGAAGTTCTTTGTTTCATAATGCTTATTCGGGACTTCTTTTTTTTCTTTAACTTTACAAGTTTTTGCATATGTATTATGGTTTCTTGATTTATGTTTTTATGTGTTTGTGAATGTTTGTGTCCCATTTCTGACTATGTTTCTTGAAATTTTCTTTGGCTCTTTTCTGTTTGTTTGTTTGGACCTATTGTGTTTTTATTTTCTCTAATTATGATTATTATTATTTTAGATGCCTATTTGTGTTCTAATGAGAGAGAAAGAAAGGGTGTGGATTTGGGTGGGTGGAGAAGTAGGGAGGATTTGGGAGGAATTCAGGAGGGGTAAACCATAATCAGAATATATTATTTAAGAAAAAAATCTATTTTCAATAAGAGAAAATTAGTGTAAGGTACTTGTTGCCAAGCCTAAGGTCCAGAGTTCAATTCTTGGGACCTCTATGGAGGAAATGGAAAGGACTGCCTGTCCTCTGACCTCCATACCTTTCCAAAGTCAACACAACAAGGTGAACCCTGTGCCTTGAATATGGAAATCCTAAAGCCTTTAAGATGATGACTAAAATAGGTATTACAGGTATTTGTAACATTTAGGGGCATGAAGCAGGAAGAATGCAGATTTAAAGCTAGCCTGAGTTGTGTATTAAGACTGTCTAGGGAAAAAGGAGGCAGAGGAGCAGAGATGGCGTGAGAGGGAAGCTATACTCTTTGTTTCCTTTGATTCCTTTTCTGTTAGTTTTTCTCAAACTGAAGTGCAAAGGGAAAAATCTGGACTATCAATTACTTTATCCCTTTGCGATAAAGCTGATAATGAGAATTAATTGAGATAACACTTGAACATAGACATAAGGCAAATTTTTCATTATTTTTTTATATTATTGTTACAAATAGCAGCGATAAGTAATATGTTGAACTAAAAACTATGTGCACACTTAGACATTTGTTAGTTCTTATACAGATCTAAGAGATTTCTTGTTTTTTTTACATTCCTTAAATTTTGTATCAAATACCAGTGATATCCATCCAATATCTGTTTGTGATTGGTAAAGATTTGTAAATTTGGGACTGGAGAAATGGCTCAGCAGGTAAAGTGCAAGCTTGGTGGCCTAAGCTTGACCCCTGGAATCTCCGTGGGGAAAGGAGAGAACTGACGTCTGAAGGGTGTTGTCTTTTGACCTCCATGTGCAGACCATGGCATATGTATGCCTGCATTCACATGGACAATACATAGAAAATCATAGTTAAAAGTTACTATGGATTTGTGGGAAATAGGAGATGACTTACACTTACATAACTATTGCTTTGGAATATACAGAATGGTTCCAGAGCAGTACCTGAAAACAGGTAGGAGCAAAACCAGTGCGGTCACCATTCTTTTATCGCACAAATAAATTCTCATAGACTTCATTTTATGGTCTTTGATAATTGCCAAGAATGTTGCTGTACAGTGTACAGAAGAGTCTTCCTGGTAACGTTGTCTAAGTTCAGTTATAGAATTTTGAAAGACTGGTTTTGGGTTCTAGGAAAACTGAAGGAACTTAATGGAGCCGCACCTGAAGAGAAGAAGCTAACTGAAGATGACTTGGTACTTATCGAAAAGATATTGTCCCTGATTTGTAATAATTCTTCAGAAAAGCCAACAGCCCAGCAACTTCAGATTTTGTGGAAAGCTATCAACTGGCCTGAAGGTAAATAAGTAATCTTCAATTTTTAACTAAGAAATTTTTATTTCTGCCAAAATTGCTTTTATTTCTAGATTAAATAAAAGTTAACCTGGCTATTTCTTTTTTTTTTTTTTTTGTTTTTTTTTTGTTTTTTCGAGACAGGGTTTCTCTGAATATCTCTGGCTGTCCTGGACTCGCTTTGTAGACCAGGCTGGCCTCGAACTCACCAAGATCCGCCTGCCTCTGCCTCCCAAGTGCTGGGATTAAAGGCGTGCGCCACCACCGCCCGGCATCCTGGCTATTTCTTAATTGAGGTTATGGATAGTTACACAGAAAGGCTTTGCCACATCGCTATAATTCCTAATCTTGCTTTGCTTACAGGCTATGAGAACCTAATGGTGAATGTTTGGTGTTCCTTAACTGAAACTTAGGAACCAGGAATGTAGAGTTTGAAATATTTTCATTGACTTTACTGATTAAACATCCTTAATCTGAAAATCCAAAGTCAGAAAATCTTTTAGATACCTAGTGCTAAAACATTTGAGATTTGAGATTTTAGGATTTGGAATTCTCAGCCTATGCTACAATGATCTCTATATACACAACAGTTTGTAAAATGGGTCATAGTGTCTGTTTCAGACACTTTCAGACACACTATGGCCTGTTAACTTCAGGTTATAAGCATTTGCTATATTTTCCTTTTTATGCTGTCACTATAGTTTTTTGAAAACCAAAAGGTCCTTTCATGATTTTTAAAAAACTTCTGAATTGTATTTAATTTTATATGTATGGATGTTTTGCCTACAAGTATGCATGTGCATCACATGAGTGCTTGATGAATGGAGGTCAGAAGAGGGCAGCAGATCCCTAGGCTCTGGAGGTAGGATGGTTGTGAGTCACCAGGTGGTTCCTGGAAGTTGAACATGGGTTCTCTGCAAGAACAGCTAGTGCTCTAAATCACTGAGCCATCTTTGAAGCCTGTGATTTGTTTTTCATGACAGTAATGTACTGGGGTGGGAGGGCATATTTTTCTTTTCTACAAATTAACAATATTAAAGATTTAACGTTTATTGTGTTCCCCTATCTCTGTATTTCCTTTGAGAATTAGATTTTAGTTTATTAGGGTTGTTTTGTTCTAGTGTATTTGAAGATCTTTTGTACATGATGGTGCCTATTATTCTTACATTAGGGAGCATATAATGTCAGATTTTCTTACAGTCACAGTAAGCTTGTTCAGTAAATGTGCAGATGGCATCCACATGGCCCCCAGTTACAAAGCTCTACCAACCTATGAGGATTCTATCAGCATTTGTTAACTGAAATTCTTCTCTAAATAACTTTTCCTTTAACTCTTTAGCCCAGTTACCAAATACTTAAAACTAAGTTCCTGTTGCATTCACTCAAGTCATTATTGATGGTTTAGCAATGTCAGACTATTTGACAATCTAGAGTATTACCTCAGTTTTCAAGTATATAACAATAAATCTAGTCTGTGTAAATATAAAAACATTTTTATATTTTCTATAAATGATTATTTTGTAGTGGAAAAATAAAGTAAGTTTGAATAATAACTTTAAAGAATTTTCTAGATTTTTCATTAATGAGTATTTCTTTTTAATAGACATTGTTTTCCCTGCACTTGACATTCTTCGGCTATCAATTAAACATCCCAGTGTGAATGAAAATTTCTGCAATGAAAAAGGAGACCAGTTCAGCAGCCACCTTATCAGCCTTTTGAACCCTAAAGGAAAGCCAGCAAATCAGTTGCTTGCTCTTAGGACTTTTTGCAATTGCTTTGTTAGTCAGCCAGGACAGAAGCTCATGATGTCCCAGAGGGAATCACTGGTGTCACATGCGATAGAACTGAAGTCCGGAGGCAATAAGAACATTCATATTGCTCTGGCCACATTAACCTTGAACTATTCTGTTTGTTTCCATAAAGACCATAACATTGAAGGGAAAGCTCAATGCTTGTCAGTAATTAGCACAATCTTGGAAGTTGTACAAGACCTAGAAGCCACTTTTAGACTGCTTGTGGCTCTTGGAACACTTATCAGTGATGATTCAAATGCTATACAATTAGCCAAGTCTTTAGGTGTTGATTCTCAAATAAAAAAGTATGCCTCCATATCAGAGCCAGCTAAAGTAAGTGAATGTTGTAGACTTATCTTAAATTTGCTGTAGCAATGGGGAAGGGAAGCTGAGATTTTAAACTGATTAATGGGGACTTTTTTTTTTTTTTCACGTTTTACATGACCGATTACAGATGTTTAAAAAAAAAAAAAAAGAAAGAAAAGTGTGGATTAAGTTCAGATCTTGTAAAGTTGTATTGAGGAGAAACAAATTATAAATAAAGTTTTTGCACTGATGGTTCTGAGGTTTTCCTGTGTAATGGGGAAGATTTTCAAGGATATAGGAATATTGAAAATTGTAAATCAATAACAGCACAATTACAATGGCATTTTCTTCCTTACCTTAATTACTCAGGAGAACACAGGGACTTTTATTTATATAACCTGCTTCTATTTCTATATGACATCGTGTTTAGTTGACTGTTCTCTTTTGTACATTAGCTTCTTCACTTTTCACTATTGGAATCTCTCAGTAACACTGATACACTTCAGGGTCCTTTAGGATATACTTGAAAAATAATTTTAATTAAGTTATAAATTATAAATTTTAAAAATATACAATAATTTCTTGAGTCATTTGTATATAGAAAGTATCTTTCATTGTTCATTTTTACATGAAAAAGCAAATTGGTAAGCTGTTATTTATCAATTCAGACAACTCAGGCCTTAAATAATTATGGGTTAGGATTTTCTTTCACTATGAGGTAAGTTCATTTTTTTTTTTTTTACTGTAGTTTTGATATCTGATTATTTTTGGTCATTCTTTATAAATTAGATCATTTCTTTTGTGCTTCACCATTTGATGTAATATCATTTTCATTTCAGTTTTGATATGATTGTATACTTGTTGATCATCTTCATTACTTCAAAGAGAATCTGGAATTTTTTTTTTACTTTTACTAGGCAGTTATAAAAACAACATATATCAGACTTGAAAGTCAAGAACTTGTCATATGAAATGAGTATTTTTAGCCCCTAGAATGATCCAGACATGATATTATATACATTGCCATTTAATTGTCAAATCATTTTTCTTCGAAAGGTGTTAATTATGCTTCTGTTTTCAAAAGGAAAGGTAATAATATATATTATAATTGGAGGGAAGAAAAGAAGATGAAGGCAAGAATACTCCATGCTGTCTACACAAAGCACTTGCCATGATGCAACTTCCTAGAAAGTCGTAGATTTTTTTCTAAATATCCTAGCAACTAAAACAAAGGAGGAACCATCTGTTGATTGAACAATTCATTATGACTGTGATAGTCCCATTTCTTTTTTTGTTTTTTGGTTTCTCAAAGGCAAGGTTTCAATGTAGCCCTGGCTGTCCTGGAACTCAGAAACCCGACTGCCTCTGCCTCCTGAGTGCTGGGATTAAAGCCACCATGCCTAGCTCAGTCCCTCCTCTTAAGAGTTGTATTTATGTTGGTGTATGTGCGTGCTTTTGGTTTTACTTCTTTTGCAGTACTAGGAATCAAACCCAGGTGCATGTTGGAGAAGTTTTACTCACTGGATTACATTCCCAGCTCCAGTACTTCCATTTTTATTATGGAAGAAATGGTTTTACAAGAACTTTGCTTAAAATAGTGAGCAGTGTTCTCAACATTCACATTATGGAGAAGCATGGGGTTTCTTGATTTAATGCCATATTGCAGTCTAAGAAGGACAATTGTTTTTTCCTTTTAGGGGAAGAAGATTCTGAAAGTTTAGATTAATTGTAGAATATCAAAAGGGAGTGGGGAAATGTAAATAGGAGATGTGTACCTTACTAAATATTAAATTCCAATTACCTATGTGTACCTGAACTTTAAACTTTATGTTGTTGGTTCTCTTATGTACTCTTGGTTTATTTTTTGTTGAATTGGGATTTAAATTGTTATATCAAAATTAAATGATAAAACATAAATCATCCTGGTTCCATTACAATCCACTGCTTGTTAATACATCCAGTCTAGCATGCAATTTTAAGTACAATTTAGGTCATATTTTGAAAAGTTGGGTTTGGGTATCTTTGAAAAAAGATTGAATGTAGTCTTATACATGAGTTCACTCTTCAAAATGTAAGAGATAGTAAGTTCTAAATACTTTGTTTCTTATCACTGTCTTTTTTATAACAACTTTTATTTGTACAGTTTAACAAAAAAGATAATCTCACTTGAAGAACCTGTTAACAAAAAGATTTTGTTTTTCTTTAAACTTTTTTTATAGATCTCTTACTGTTTTCTTGAGTATACAAAAATAAACATTCATTTAGTAAAACATGCACACATCTCATTGACTGTAATCCTGCTAAATAGAGAACCATTCCTAGTGTCTTATACTATATTAACATGTATGTAAACATACATTTTTTTCAAAAAAAGAATGTATGCTATATACTGTTCAGAAACTTTATTTAATATGCCGTTATTTTAATATACCCATGTTCTATTATTTGAAATTTTCCTGGTTTTGATTTTCAGGCAATGCTTTTAAAAATCACACAACAGTCTCACCATTTCCTTAATAAATTTTATGCACAAATTTGATGATTAAAATTAATAGGCAATTGTAGATTGATACCCGTGTATAAGTCAACTCTACTGGGATGATTCCAGTTTAGGGGACTTCACATTACGTTTTAAACCACATTGTCTACAAAAGACATACGTTACATTTATTTTATAACTTTTTTTTTGTTGTTTTTGGGGTTTTTTGTTTTTTGGCTTGTATGTTTGTTTTTCCAAGCAGGATTTCTCTGTGTAATATTTCTGGCTGTCCTGGACTCAGTTTGTAGACCAGGCTGGCCTCAAACTCACAGAGATCTGTCTGCCTCTGCTTCCCCAGTGCTGGGATTAAAGGTGTGTGCCACCACATCTGGCTTATTCTAATTCCTAATGCATTTTTCATAACAAACTATATTCAGTATAAAGATGATTATGATACTGAAGACCTTTTCTTTTAACATCATTTTCCTGTGTGTTTCCCTTAAATTTTCATAAACGTTGGTAAAAATGCAGTGACCCTAAAAGGATTTACTATGTATACTCCTTGACATGGAGTTAAGTCTCTCCCCTATATCTACCACTAGTATAAACTACCCCAAGATGAAAACACATGTTAATATACTGAACCTTTTGGTAGAAGTTAGACCTTTTTTTAAATCAATAGACAGTTGATATTAGCATCTGGCAGCACGTAGGGAGGAGCTTGGTATCCCTTGTTGATATGGACGTGGACAGTTGTGGCCAGACGGTATGACATATTGCTAAGAAACCTTGCAAGCCACATGGAAAATGTCATTTGCCATGAGAAACAACAGGAATGCTGGGAGATCTAGAGAGACTTTGGACCCTCCTCTGAGGATCGGGAGATGGGACGATTTATAAGCCAGAAATCTACTCGGTCTATCTCTCTTCTTCCTCTTGCCCTCCTGGACTGAGAGGCCACACTGAAGAAGAGCACCGCACTGTATGCCATTAACAGAATTTAGAATGCTATAGCCCAAGACAAAGGCATAGCATAAATGTGCTGAGAGAGTGTGTTTTAAGGGCGGCTGCCTTGAGGCCCCAGTGTGTTGGAAAAGTGATTGAGGTAAGTGGAGTTACAAAGCTGCTTGGAGAAGCTCAAGACTTGCCTGTGCCAAAGAGACCATGGAGGCCAGTCTGAGCTGATTGACAGGACCGCCTTAAGTTGGCAGTGGGAACAGATTGACTTTATAGACTGGCCACAATTTAGTGGTAAAAATAAACTGACCTTACAAACTGGCAAAATAGGGCCCTACAGACTAAGCTTAAAAGATACTTCCTGATGGGACTGCCTTAAACCTAGTCATCCTGCATGGACCTATGCTAAGAATATTAATATCCTTTTAAGAAACTTAAAATAATGTTAAATGTTTTTAGGTAGATATTAAAGTGTTTTTAGATAGATTATAGAGTTTAGGTTATAGGATTTAGGTATTTTATAGATGCTTGTTAAGCATTAATAAATATAAGTTGATAAATAAAAATATTCTGTTACAGAACCTACTAAACATCACAGCAACTTGAGACATTGGGGTACTGATTGTTTACTGTCAGGTTAACTTAGGTGCCTTGCATTGCCATTACTTTGTATATGAGAGTGTCTTACTACATATCACTAGATGAGAAAAGCTCAAAATCTAAGGTTTTTTTACTGAGTGCCATTACTCTCATGCCATCGTACAGTCTAACCATTGCTGTCAAAGACTGGATGCTACAGTTTCACCATATTTGCTTTCTCTATACTTGTGAGACTACATAAAAATAAATGGATTTCATATCAGTTAAACATTCCAATATATATCTTCTCTGAATACAAGCATATTTATACATTTGACATAAGTAATGTCAAAGATATGTCTGATAGCTAGTCTGTATTTGAAATTACTTATTTGTCCTAGAAATACCTAGTATACTTTTTGCTTTAAAAGTAAATGGGGGCTGGAGAGATGGCTCAGCGGTTAAGAGCACTGCCTAGTGCTCTTCCAAAGGTCCTGAGTTCAATTCCCAGCAACCACATGGTGGCTCACAACCATCCACAATGTGATCTGGTGCCCTCTTCTGTAATGCGGGTGTACATGCAGATAGAGCATACATAATGCATAAAATAAATAAAATAAATCTTTAAAAAAAGTATCTAATCATAAAAAAGCTATCAGGATTTATGAGTTACAATTTGTGTGCTTATGTGTGATCTAATTTCTTAACTCTAGTCCATTTTTAAAAATAATGTCTTTAGAGTCTAAGCTACTATAGAACACAAAGTACCTCACATGCTAAAACATTTCCTATACCCTTCTGTATTATATATTGGTATTTATGTTTTTTTTTTTTTTGGTTTTTCGAGACAAGGTTTCTCTGTGTAGCCCTGGCTGTCCTGGACTCACTTTGTAGACCAGGCTGGCCTTGAACTCGCAAAGATCCGCCTGCCTCTGCCTCCCAAGTGCTGGGATTAAAGGCGTGCGCCACCACCGCCCGGCTATATATATTGGTATTTAATAAGTTACCCCACAACTTAATGGTTTAAAACATCACATTATTATCAACTATCTTACCCAGCAGTATCTTGTGTGGTACAATACATACTTGCTAGGCAATGTGTAGTGGTAAGACTACATGGAGATTAGTGTAGGGAATATGTAAGGGCTTCTGAAATGCAGACTGTTAAGGGGCATGCAGATCAGCCTAGCAGCTGTCAGCACATGGTCCTCAGCAACCATTGAAAAGGCATTCTGAAACTCTGGGAAACTGAAAAGAGATTTTGGCTTGGCATTGCTTGGACACTAGAAAGAACTGAAATGGACAGAGCCCAAATGAAAAGCCCCGTTTTGAACCTGCGGTTCTAAGAGACATGGAGAAAGTTCCCTGTGGAAGGGCATAGCCAGGGGTTTCCAGTTACCTTGAGAGAGACTGAGAGCTGTGAGTTACCACAAGAAACCACAAGAGACAACACCCTATTTTAGGGGCTTGGGGACGGAGCCTGAGAGCCCCCCCGACCCCATGTGAGAGAAGAGTACCCAGAACAGAGACATAGGTGTGAAGACATACATCAGCTGCTTGCACAGGTTGTGCAGATAGAGCCTAGGAAAGGGGCTCTGGTCACAAGTCAGCCCAAGAAGACTGGCAGAAAAAAACGGTGACATAGAACCTGCTGAGAGAAAGTTCATGAAAACAAGCCCTGAAGACATCCATCAGTGAATGAGGCACAAGGAAGCAAATGGAGCTCTGAGGCCTTGGCAAAGACATCAGAAACAGGCAGGAGGATAGCACCTGTCATGTAATTAGTCCTGGCAAGGCCTCGAAGCCAAGGTGAGGCCTTGAGACCAAGGACTAAGGTGTGCAGCACAGCATCTGCCCTGAGGGGTTCAGCTAGTTCAGACAGCTGCTTGAGTGATCTGTGGGCAGTCTCAGCTGACTGAATCTGACCCCAAGCTGAGTGGTTGAAGCAGGCTGGTCACATGAACAAATAGGTGATTCTAAGCCCTGAGCCTGAGGAGAAAGCCTCAAACATAAACTGAATTGAGGAGGAGTCTGCCACAATAATGCCAAGGACAGATTGCTGATTGCTGTTTGAGTTGTGCCTGCAGATAGAAGGCTGACAAGTTTGCCCTCAGAGACCTATGGCTTTAATATCCTTTCAAAAGGGTTAGGGTAGTGTTTTAAGTGTTGTTAGTTATTAGGTGTTTATAAGTTATAGGTGTTTAGGTATTAAATATAGTTTAATAAAATTTTTAGTTACAAGATAACTTACCACTCTGATTGTATTTGAGGTCAACTCCGTGGGAAAAAAAATTATTTGGTATTTTAAACCTGGTCAATAGCCTATAGCTGAAGTGGTCTTAGGTCCCAAGGGGGAACCTAATACTGTTGTGTTAGTGCTAATTTTTTTAAAAAGTAGCAGTTTTATTTTATCCCAGCTAACTCCTAAATAACTGTGACTGAGCTATTACACTTATTTGGCAGCTTTAAGGCACAACAACAGAGAAGTATTAATATATTTTAATCCTCTGAACTAATCTGGCTACCTCCCAGCCAAAATCCACTTGAATTTTATGGTTCTCTATGCTTCAACTGTTTTCTCATGATGTGTCCTAGACCTCCTCATATCTGAATCCCCACTTGCTTTCTCTCTTTCCCCCTCCACTGGCTGGCAGGAAGTCCAGCCCTATTCTCTCCGCTGCTTAGTCATTGGCTGATCAGATTCTTAATTGACATATCAGGAAACAATTGGGGAGCAATGTTTACAAAACACTGAGACAGGAGATTCTCAGACTAAGTATTGCAGCCAGATATGAAGCTACAGAAATCAGCATTTGAATCTTTACACAGTGCACGATAACATTATGCCTACACTGTTGTGTTTTTAAATGAGCATGAGCCAAACAGCTTTACAAATACTATACTCAGAGAAAAGAACTGTTCTCAGCACCTTGAGCAATCACGAGTCTCTGCATTTCACTAGCAGTTCAAAGTTTCTTTGATCAAGGCTGAGAACAGGTGACCATCGTGTACTCAGCTCTAAAGAGGAGGATATATTACTCCCTCTAAGGCTTAAAAATAGTGGAAGAAAAGAAAAGGCAGAAAGGATCTAAGAGCTGGATGATGGAAGATGGGCTGTTTGTTGATAGGTAATGAAGTGGGAGTGGGGAAGTCATTCTTTTCAGTGGGATGAACTTGAATGAACAAGGGGAGTTGATGGGAATGGGGATTAAGGAGGGAAAGAAGGGAAAGGAGGGAATAAATGACCAGACAGTACACACACACACACACAAACACATGTATGCTTGTGTTGATAACAAGTGATCATTGAGTACCCAGCTCTAAACAGATTATCTGTATTACCCTGTCCAAGTCTTAGAAAATATGCACGCATATGAATTGCTAGTACAGTTTAAAAACTTCAAGACAGACTGGGGTTGTAGCTCACTCCAGACCAGTGTATGCATACATGCATGAACACACACGTCAGACAATTATCTCATTTTGTGGTGGGAACCTGACAGAGGTGCTAACTGAGGCCTCTCCTTGTTTCACCTGAGACTACAATCAAGGTATCAGCAAAGGCTAGAGTCTCCATTAAAGGATTAGGGAAGCTTAGTTTCAAGTTCATATGTTTGGTGTTGAGTTCTTTCAGGGTCTTTGGACTGAGAAACTCAAATCCCAATTACCTGTTGGCCAGAGAAAGCTATCCTTTTATTTCTTAATGTAGCAATTTGTTTCATTAAAGCAACAAGAGACACTACTAGCAGGACTATAGCTGGAATCTTTATAAACCTAATAATCACAGAAATAACATCTCTGAAATGTTAAAGATATTCTATTGGTTGGAAGAAATATATAATAATCCAATTACTTAAGAGGATTGGATAACTTAAGGCTGTGAGTACCAAGGGAAGAATTATGTAGGCCATACTGGAATCTGCATATTACATCTTCATTTCATATAAACTGATAACTAGATTATGAGACTTGGTTAGAGTGAGATTAAACTGTTGGCAATGTTTTGTATATGATGTGTATCTGCTATTTTGACTTGGTTCTCTGATATTTGAGACATCCTTCAGGAGTAAAATAGTCTTCAGAATAAGTTATTGCAAGTCTAATGGCTGTCCTGACAAATAGATAATTCAGTATTTAACCTAGGACTGAGATGAGCTGCTGAGGCTTATAATTTGTGAACTTCAGCAATTGTTTCTGATGCCATTGCATCTACCTGTTCTGTGGAAAATTAGTTTATAAATCATGGCCCCAATAAAAGAATATTTAAGGGCCTTGATTCAGCTGGAAGGTGCACAGAAAGGCTAGTTACCTTGAACATCCATTTACAAGGTAACAGGGGTCCTGAAATGTAAAAGTCAACTCAAGGGTGACACCTTGAGGGAGTTAAGATCACAAGCAGCAAGCTTAACATGCACCTCTCCTTGGTCACAGTCAAAGGGACCAGGAAATCACTCATCAAAGTCATCACTGACTTTGCTCCCCTCCCCTTCCTGGGCATTGGAGGGTGAAGAGAGGCAGATCCTGAGAGTGCACTGACTAGGAACAGTGAGGTTCTGGTTCAGTGAGAGACTCTAGAGAAAATAAGGTGGAGAATGATACAGGAAGATACCCAACATCTAACTCTGAGCCACACACATGCACATCTCGGCAACTGCGCGTGCACCCCCCCCCCCCCACACACACACACTTGCTAGGGGTGGTTGAAGAGAAGATGAAAGATGTCAATCTGATTTGGTGGCTACCCCTACACATGACCAACTCCTACCGAACAGAAAACTGACAGGGACTTTCCAGGAAAAAAATGGACAAGTCCTTTTAAAAATGAATCTTCAGCTTTAACAGTTGTTACTGTTAAAAGGCTAGCTAGTTTTTAATGTCAAGCTGACATAGGCTAGAGTCATTTGGGAAGTGGGAACCTCAGCTGAGGAAATGTCCCCACCAGACTGCTTGTGGACAGCCTGTGGGACATTTTCTTGATTAATGATTGATATGGGTGAGTCAATCCCACAGGGGGAAGTGCTTGGGTGAGTGGTCCTGTAAAGTATAAGAAAGCAGGCTGAGCAAGCCAGGAGGAGCAAGCCAGTAAGCAGCACTCCTCCATGGCCTCTGCATCAATATCTGCCCCCCAAGTTCTTACACTATTTGAATTCCTACTATGATTTCTCTCAGTGAAGAACTATAATGTGGAACTGTAAGCTGAAGTAAAAAAAACAGTCAGCTAGTCAAACCAAGCCCTCTGACCAGACCAGATCCTTTGACAAGAAAAAGCACCCTCATGCCCTGAACATAATAAAATGAGTTTTCTGTTATTGTAAAAGGCCAGGGTACCTAAAGAAGGACTGTAGAAAATTCCAAACATCAGCATGGGTGGGGGAGGGATTAGAACAGGAACAGGGTTTCCTGTTTTGCATGAAAATAAAGAAATCACTTTAGAAGGTCTTACTGAAAAGCATATTGAGCACAAGAGACTTCCAGGATATTACTATCAACAAGTAGATCCAGCAGTCAAAGGTTGCTTCCCTGCTTTGGAGCTCCAGCAGTTAATTTACTGCTGTTCGATTTACATACCTCATCCTGTAACTCTATCATCTTGTCAGTAGGCTTGCCTTAGATGTAGACCTTTTACCTTTACTTAAGTCTTTCTATTCAGCTACTCTCCCATCATTGCTTTCTTCAGAGCCTCATCATTTGGTTGTGCTGCCTTTACTGTCTGCCCTACATACTAGAGAGAACTTTACAAGAAAAACTAACTTTGCTTTATAGATCAAATGCACTTTTAAAATTCCAGTAAAAACACAGGGCAGACATTTGTCTTTTCAATGGAAATCATTAAAAAAAAAAAAAAAAAAAAAAAAACCCTCTCCCTAGCCGGGCGGTGGTGGCGCACGCCTTTAATCCCAGCACTTGGGAGGCAGAGGCAGGCGGATCTTTGTGAGTTCGAGGCCAGCCTGGTCTACAAAGCAAGTCCAGGACAGCCAGAGATATTCAGAGAAACCCTGTATCGAAAAACCAAAAAAAAAAAAAAAAAAAAACCCTCTCCCAGACTATAACCATCTCAGCAAACTGAACTGATTTTCTAAACCATGTCTTGCCATTGGCAGACAGTAATGTGACTAGTAATTATGTGGACAGTCGACATACATTTGAAGTGACCAAAGATTTGAAGATGTGAAAAACAATGGTTTTCTGACTTCTTCAGGATAACCCATTAAAAATAGTCACCCCCTTTTAGACATATTAAAAGCAATTTAAAAACCTAGCTAACACAGTGGGTCACCTGACTCAGTCTCCAAAGTGCCAGAATTACTGTGTATCATGACACTGGTGGAAGCACAAACTTCTTGAATTGCCCTTGCACAAGCAGGTCCAGTGCAAAATATTGTTAAGAGACAGCCATAGAGAATATGAATACGGAATGACAGAGAAACATTTTGTTTGCTTTTCTTTGTCTCACTATGTAGCCCAAGCTAGCCTCAAACTTCAAACTTGTTATCTTCCTGACGGTGCTCCGCCCCCACCCCCCACACAGCAGTGCTGCTATTGCAGGCACATGCCATTACTCAGGTAGCTGTTTACTGGAAGCTACCTTATGGTGTGGAACAAAGAACAGACCAATTCAGCCTCCCTCCTTACATGTTCCTGTTCGTCTGTGGAACTACAAAAACTGCTTTCTCATTAGGCTCTCTCTCTCTCTCTCTCTCTCTCTGAGAGATATCTGCCTGCCTCTGCCCCTGCCTCTCAAGTGCTGGGACTAAAGGCATGTGCCACCACGCTCGCCTCTAGGTATTTGCTGCAGAGCCAAATGGTAGTGGAAATCCTACCATAAGAGGCTGTTCCCTTCTGGGGAGGTCCTTTTGAGTTTGAGTTTTCTGGGCCAAATATTTCAGTCCATTTGTAAGATGTGGTGAGTTTTTAGACTGTGATGGTACTTACTCTCCTTAGTTTTATGAATTGGTGGAAGACAAAACAAAATAACGAAGTCCCAATTGTTAACAGTGGTTTTTAACTTTCCTGGCCAGAGGCTGTTCTGTTGATTTTGCTTACCCTTTGTTTCAATCCCATTTGGAAAACATCAAGATTTTCCCCTTTGAAGTAATAACAGAAAGGTCCATCTTCCTAGGAGAAGGAAACATGCCAGCTCTCCTCCAAGGAGATATTTTCCACTTCTGTTGAGATCTAGACTTTTTTAAAAAATCCAAGTTTTTAATAGGGAGATTCCAGGGACAAAGATATTTCTCTAGATCACAGTTTTCAACCTGAGGTAGTGTTTATTTGAAGCTAAATAAAGTAAAGGACTCACTGCATTTCCTGGAAGGGGCTTATGAGGTATTGTTAACTAATCCTTGTATTACTAGCCATTGAGTCATTTGAAAAAAAGCAGGCCTGCATCCTCATCAGAGAGCCTCACTAAAATTGACTGCCAACTCTATTTTTTCCCAACTAAAAAAGAATTTTTTTCAGACAGGATCTTCTATGTAACCCTGGCTATCCTAGAACTCACTCTGTAGATCAAGCTGGCCTTGAACTCACACAGATCCACCCACCTCTGCCTCTTGAGTGCTAAGAGTAAAGGCGTGTGCCACCACCATCCTGTCTAAAAATGTTCTTTTTAAACTAATTTGTGTGCAGAGGCAGTGCTTACGTGCCACAGAGCACATGAGATCAGAGGACAATTTTGTGGAGTCATTTGTCACCTCTAAGTGGGTTCTGGATTGAATTTAGATTGTCAGGTTGTGAAACCTTTTCCTGTTGAGCCATTTTGCTTACATAAGAAATTGTTTATCTGTCTATTATCTATCTGTCTGTCTGTCTATCTATCTATTTACAGTACTGGGATTCAAGGCTGGAGCCTTATAGATAGATGCTCAGCAAGTAGTCTGCCGCTGACTTATGCACCTAGTTATCATGAATATTTTATGTACTAATGGAGCAACGTGATGTTTTCACACATGCATGAATACATTGTGCAATATTTAAGTGAAGGAAAATATATTTTTCTCCTCAAACGTTTATTATTTTGTATGGTAAAAATGATCTAATTTTTTTTTCTAGAATTCTAGAGTTCTTTTGCTTCTAACTAACTAACTATATAAAAATTATATATATATATATATATACACATATATATATATATTATTCACTGAACAACTTTTCTCCATCTTCCCCTCCCTACTCTTCCTGGCCTCTGATAACCATCCATTTTCAACTTTTGTGAGATCAGTTCTTTAAGATTCCACATGAGTGAGGTCATGCAGTCCTTGTTTTTCTGATTCTGATGTATTCCATGTAACATAACCATCCTCAGTTCTATCCATCTCAACTCCTGTCTACATCTGATTTCAGGGTCCAGACAAGAGTCAGAAGAAATCATGTGCTCGGCTATTTTTAGCTCAGAGACTCCCTGTTCTTTTGGATCCTGCTTCAATCATGAATTCATTAACTAGCTTGATGTTTTGTGATTCCCTTTTATTGTCTTTCTTATGAGCAAAATGACTTTTAGTTTTGGCAGTGCTGGGCTCAAACTCGGGGGCTTATTAAGTAGGGACTCTACTTCTGAATTACACCCCCTCCCCATCCAAACAAAATCACTTTTATTCTTCCCTTTCTTGTCTTCTACTTTTCTTCTTAAAGATTCATAGTTTGTCTTAAAAAAAAAAAAAAGAAAAACCATTGTGGAAGAAAAACCCATGATTAACTAAATGTCACCATACTAGGCATCTTCAGGTAAACTCAGACATGTTGGATGTCACCATCCTCCTACAAGTGTCAGTGGTTTGTGATGCTTGTCACTAATGTGATATAACCTTTTATATAACCTATAGATATTGTCTGCCAAGTTTTCCTAAGTGTCAAGTCTAAAAACTCCTATTTTTCTGTCTTACCTTCTGTGATTTACTGCTATCCTGTATTCAGAAGCAAGAAGCAGTTCCTTATGGACTTAGAAACATTTTACAAAAATGTTATTAATTATACTGAAAATGCCACATTTATTCATATCCTATCTACATAAAATATTCATAAAGAACATGCATTATATAATGCATACCCAATAACCTAACCTTCTTGTTTTTTGTTTTGTTTTGTTTTTATTTTTGTTTACAATGGCCTGGCCTTATCTAGGTGACCCAGGCTACATTTTTGCCCATCTGCTCAACTGAAAGTGTTTCATGGGCTATTTGAAACATGGATCCCTGATTTTAAATCAGGTGTTTGTTGCTGTTCCTTTCCCAATCATAACTCTTTGCACCTTGGCAATATAGTACCAGGAAGTGGAAACTGAAAGATTATGAAATCAATGTCATTCTCATCGTCTAATAAGGCCAGCCTAGACTACATGAGACCCTGTCTCAGAAAAAAAAAAATTGAACTCACCATCAAACTAAAATCAAAACACACCTCAGCAACAGAGTGGGAAATTATGTGGCTTTTGAGTCTCTAAGGATAACAACAAACAACACCCTCAGCTTATGAACGCCTGGGCTCATTGCAGATTTGGTCAGTTCCTTGTAGGATACCTAACTAAGCCTTTCACAATTTTTTAAACTTAATATCAAAAGTTCTCTTAATAATAAATCTCTAAAGAAACTTATAAGAATACTATAAAAATAAAGAGCCCAGTGTGGTGATGCACTCCTTTAATCCCAGCACTCATGAGGCAGAGGTAGGTGGATCTCAGTGAGTTTGAGGCCAGCTTCCTCTACAAAGTGAGTCCAGAACAGCCAGGGCTATTACACAGAGAAACCCTGTCTCATAAAAACCAAAACCAACCAATCAATCAAATAAAAACCAGATGAAGATCCTTCTGAATATCAGAACTAAGAAATTTTCAGAAAAATGAAACATTTATATTAAAGATTCTACATGGCTGATTAGAACTCCATGATTATGCAGAGTTGGGGTATCTCAGGTCCAGAGTCAAATTATCTTAGGTTGTCATTAGTTCCCTTAATAGCTATTTCATTGCCCACCTCTGTGTCTGACCTAACAACCTTTCAAATATCAGGTTGGAATGTATTGCCTTATTATCATCTAAAATCTATTCCAGGGTTTCCCATGCTTCACTCTAACCTGATACCAACTAATCATTCGAAAAATGTCGATTAATGAATTTGTTTTGTTCTGTAACAATAAGTGTTCATCTAATTGCTCTCATGTTGGAACATGTTATTTGGAGTAACCTACGATCTTGCTCCTGTGCAGTGGTCACTCATGTTTCGCTCATAATAAACAACTCTTATTTCCTTTAAGGTAAGAGTTATGGTTTTCATTGAGGGGATAACGGGTCTGGACACTCCAAGAAATGTGACTCAGTAGTACATATCCAGACCTTCGGCAAGTACTGGCAAAATCTTGGAATCATGACTAAGAATGGCCCTATTGGAAATGGAACATATGACTAGAAATATCTCTTTAATCATTAAGAGCATCACTTTACTTTTTAAAGATTTATTTTTTTATTTATTTATTGTATATGAGTGCTCTGTTTTCAGGCCCACCAGAACAGGGACTCCATTGCAGACAGTTGTAAGTCACTATGTGGCACTAGGACCTCTGGAAGAGCAGTCAGTGTTCTTAACCATTAAGCCATCTCTCCAGCCCCAAGAATCACTTCTTTTGACAGAGCTATTTGGATCCATGGAAATCCTGTGACTCTTCATCCATTGTAGTTTTTTGTTGTTGTATTGTTGTGGATTTTTGTTTTGTTTTTGTTTTATACAAGGTTTGTCATTGAACCTGGAACTTACTGATTAAGCAAAACTGGAAGACTAGCAACTCCCATCAATTCCCCATCTTTTTCCTCACGGATAATGTTACAGGTACACATCACTGGACGTGGCTGTTGACTTTGTGTTTTGGGTATATGAAATCAGGTCTTCATGCTTGATTGCCCCAAAACAGATGGTGCTGTAGTCACAAAAATGCTTGTCAGGTCAAATGTGACACTACTAAGATATTTGAGCTTCCCAGGTTGACAAAAGGCTGTACCAACTTCTCATCTAGCTTGAATTTAAGCTTTCTGACACTGGTAGCTAGTTCCCCTAGGAACTGGATCTCTTTTCAGATCTAGTTCTCAGCATCTACTAATTTGTATGCTTGTTGTCCTTTACAAATTGTTATTGTCTCTCTTGATGTCTTGGAACCACACATAAATCTACTAGAATTATGGATGCCCAATAGTTGGACACAATTCAAGAATTTTTTTGTATTACACAAATGAAGTCCTTATTCAAGGAGACCCTGTGTTGCTATCTAAAATTTAGCTCAAAACTAATAATTACAGCTTTGTGGGACAACTATTTAGGAATAAGCCTTTTTAGCAACATGGTACCTTTAGTTCTTAACTCTTGAGAACTGTCAGTCTGTTGATTATCCATACTTGCTAGAGAAAGATTTTGATCAAAATGGAGAAGCTGGAAAAACATCACAAAAAAAAAATAGATCATAATTGTAGTGAATATGTAAGGGCTTCTGAAATGCAGACTCTTGGAAGGTGGATACGAAGTCAGCCTCAATCCTTGTACCTGTAGGAAACAGCTGGCAGCACACATGGTCCTGGTCAACAGGTGTACCTCAGGAGGAGAGCATCTGGCTGACCAATAAGAAAACAGTCTGATCCATAACTAAGAGACAGAATATATAATGGAAAGCCTGGGAAACTGGAAAGAGTGGGCTTTTTGCATGGCCTTGCTTCTGAACACTGCTCAGCTGCTCATGGCTGTTTAAGTTTGAAAGATTCTAACTACCGAGACTTGCTGAAGATTGTGGCCTAGGTGAGCGGAGCCTAGTAAGGCCAAGAAAAGCCAGAGAAAGTGGCACCTGCCATGAGCAAGCTTGGACTGGCAGAAGAGGTGTGGCTAGGACTTGCTCCGAGAAGATTTGTAAGAACCAGGCAGGCTGAAGAGAGCCTTGGGCGACTTGTGCCACGTCAGCTGCGGTGTGAGCAGAGTGGCTGAGGGAAACTGTCTGCATGGGACCAGTGGGGAGTGGTGGCACTAGAGGTGGACAGATGGACAGAGGAGGTAGACTCCAAGTAAAATTGAAGCTGCCATAGCAACACCAGAGCCAGGTAATCACTGAGTGACTGCTGATTTAGATGTTCCTTCAGACAGACTGCCGACCAGTTGCCCCTAAGGCCCTGGTGACATCTTGGTATCTTTTCTAAAGTGTTAGGGTTGGTTGTTTGGTAGATGTTTAGGATTATTAATATATATAGTTTAAAAGTTACACTTACACAGAATCCTTTAGCCTAGGAATAAAAACTGTAGTTACCTAGAATATTGGCATGACAATTTTTTTCAGAGTGATGCCATAAGAATAATAAATAACCTCAGTAAAGGCTAGTTTCTTACCACATTTCTTTCTTAGAATGGTTTAAAAGTTGATTTTTAAGATTTGTTTTTAAAATGTTATGTACTTGAATATATTTGTGTGGGATTATGTGTACATCAGTGAAGGTTCCTACAGAGGCCAGAAGAGGGTGTTGGATACTGGAGAAGAGTGTAAGTTATTAACCACTGAGCCATTTCTCTACCCTGTTACCCTTGTCAATTAATGAAATTGAGACAATTGTTTTGTTGTAACAAAACTTTTGTTAAAGAAAAGTCAATAGTGGGTTGAAGATGTGGCTGCCTTGATGAATAGTGCTTGTTAAACATACACAAAACCCTGGGTGTTGCAAAATATTTGATTGCATTGTGAACTCCAAGTCTGTGAATTGAAAAATATGATTCTAATTATGAAGTGTTTCAGTGTTTAATCCAAGAACTTTCTGTTTAATGTAAACAAATACTTGAGGTGTGGCCCAGCCCTAGAATGCACCTTTAGTCTAGGAGCTTTCTGTACACAGTATTAAATAACATTAACCCTAGGTCAAGAGGCAGAGCAAGAAACCAGCTGACAAGGATTAAACAGGATGGACATTGAACTGAGGGGTGTTTAAGACAGCATGGAGAAGGAGTTGGGATTCTTCCTTTGAGTACTTCTTTGTAGGGAGTTAGAGTAATTAAATTAGATTTAGAAATATCTAGGGGTTTCCGATACAGTCTCTTATATTTTTGGTTGTGAGTCTAGCCTTCAATGGCTGAACCATCTCTCCAGCCCCTGATACAGTCTCTTAATTCAGGGCATGAAGATCAACTTGGCTGTGACCAATAAGGTTATCACCTTGTGGACTAAAAACAGGAAACAGGAAAGACTTAATGGACTGAAAAACAAGGTTGAGGCCAGGAAAAACAGGAAAAGACTTAATGGACTAGAAACAAAGTATTTGGCCTGGCATTGTTTTCAGCTGCTAAGTGGGCGGAGCCCAAATTAAGCTGAAACAGGTGGAACAAGGAGAGATCCTATTTAAGGACAAGTGGATGGAGCCAAGGGGGCCCCCATGTTAGAGAGCTTCAATGCTAGCAAGTCCTTATCATCTGATGGAACAGCGGCCTGAACGGAACTGTGGCTGGCTTTAACGACTGCGGCAGAGCGGCAGAGTTGCTGATATGAAGAAAATAAGTTGGCCTACAGACGGCTGAGGTCTCCCAGAGAGAAGAAAGCCTCAAGCCTTATTTAAGGTGAGACTGTGATAGCCAATTTACTCTGACGAATCTACATCTGAGATATTCCAAAAAAAGACTGCTAAGTGCATTAAAGGGTCTACCACAGAGACTGTGTTCCTGATGACTGAGGACCTGACCCAGAGAATGTATTCTTCTAAGAGGTTAGGAAAATAGTTGTAATAATTATCAATAGGTTTAGTGGTTAGGTTAAAGGGGTTGTAGGAATTTGTAGGATTAGTAGTTAAGTGTTTATATTTTTATAAGTGAATATAATTATCAATAAATAAATATTTAATAATTAAAAAGTTTGGTTACACTTCTTCCTTTGGGGCTTCTCCTTCTAGGCTTCTTCCTTTAAGTTCTTCTGGGCTTTTTAGCTTAGGGATTTTGGCTAGGACATTGGTGGAATAAAAACATCAGCTGAATGCTTTCTCTGACTCTGAGCTAGCAGGTTTTCATCCAACCTCTGGCTCTTGAGTCTTCATTGAATTGAATTCATGTGTGAAATGAATTTAATGAATTCAAAAATTGAATGATTGGGATATTTTAGTTTTTTAAAACAACACCTGGGTTTGATCCTCAGCATTACATTAAACTAGGCAAGGTATTACATACCAATAATGCTAATACCAGAGAAGGGGAAGCAGCAAGATCAAGCGTTCAAAGCTGGGGCTGGAGTGATGGCTCAGCAGTGTAGAGCAATTGTTGCTCTTCCAGAGATCCTGGGTGCCACTCCCAGCATCCATGTGGTGGCTTACAACTATCAGTAGTTTCATTTCCATGGATTCGATGCCCTTGTCTGACATCTGAGTGTAAGGGGCACTGGTGTGGTGTACATATATATATATGTATATGTGGCAAAATTTCATATACACAAAATAAATACATGAATCTAAAAACAAACTAAAGCAAAACCCAAAGAAATAGTTAAAGCCCATCCTTAGCTATACACTGTTGAAGGACATCGTGGGTTATGACTGACACTGCCAAAACCAACAACTGTGAACAAAAATTGCTGAAAAGAAGCCGTGTCTGGCTGTAAACAACAACAACCCCTCTCCCCCCCCCAAAAAAAAACCCAACCAACCAAACAAAAAATTTGGAAGGTGTCTGTGTCTGCAGAGACTGATGGATGAACTGGAGTTTAAGTCTGTGAGGAAATTGGAATTTTAGGTTCACAGGCTAATTACTTTATCTTGGGCTGGTTATAGCCTTCAGAAATTCCTTGCCCCACTCTGTATCTGTGTATAAACTGATATGACTGCTCCATGGAATGGCTAAGGGGAAGGGTTTTATTGTAGAGAGAAAACAGCCAGAACCATCTGTAAGAGTCCATAGGAAAGAAAGAAGTAGACTGAACAAGGCCAGGGTTGTGAGAGTGTGGAGCCTGACTAAATCCATCTTGAAAAAAGATTCCATTTTGTGTTAAGTTTGACTCAGAGCCGACCTCCAGTTCCAGAACTACAACAAAATTTACCCGACCTTGTATTACAGGGCTGTTCCCTCGTCATTACCAGACACCTCACTCTGAGAAAGCACCCAAAAAGTCTAAACAAACTTTCTGGTGGTCAAACTGACCGCAGCTGGTTAGTCAGTAACAATGAGCCAATCAGAAATGGACATGACTACCCACATGTCATCCAGTCATATGGTAAAGAACCTGCTTCTTTGTCTGAGTCTCTATGTAAACTCTGTAATTTTGGCTCTGGGGGCTCTCAACTCAAACTGCTCTGTCAGTGAGTGTTGAGAGTCCAAGCTTTGAGCTTGAATAAACAACCCTCATGTATTTACATCAGAGTTGGCTCCTGGGTGGTCTTTGGGGTCTCGAGAACTTGGCAAAACAAGAGAGGGAGAATAACATGGAACATGAAATAGAGAAAACATAGTGAAAGAAGCAGGAGTAGTATATAGAGAAAACATAGTGAAAGAAGCAGGAGTAGTATATAGAGAAAACATAGTGCAAATATCAGTGTTATAAGGAGACTGAGTAGCTGGGGAGAGGGAAATCCAAGAGCTGGAAGGAGTTTAGAATGCAGCAGAGAAGGGCTATGATGCTAGCTTTGATTTTGAAATGGGTGAGAGGTAGTTGTGTTCCTGAAGGAGCCTTGAGTCCAGCATGAGGCTTGGTATCTGATAGGCACTGCAGGTAGCCCTATGTCCCTTTTGACAGAGGTAAGGGAAATGACTCCTTTTGGTATATGGGAACCAGATTCACAAGTTCCTGAGGAATGTTGGCTTTTATCTAACCACCAGAAATCCTCCTATAGTCCAGGTTAAACTCATTTTGAATATTTGCACTGCCTTTTGGAATTTGGGGAACTGGGGTTTCCTATGGATGTGACAATCTGAACTAACACCTTGTGATAATAAAAGCCTCAGAAGCTATTAATTTAGCAGAACATTAGCTTCTACAGTCCAAGAGCTGAGAATGTCATCAGATAGCATCTCGGGCCTATAGAATAATCCCCCATTCCCATCTCAATATATCTCTCTGGGGTGTACCTACTAATGTATTTTAAATTTGTCTTGATCTAACTTTGTTTTGTTTAAACAATGTATATATATATATGTACACACACATACACACACACACACACACACATATATATTCATGAAACTGCTTCTACATTGGAACAGGGTGTTTGGGGTAACCAAAATCTGCATTCCTTGGGCCACAGCCACTCAAAATAGCTCCAGAATAAACTTACTCTCTTTAAGACATGAGCTGTGGTTTTTTTACATCACACAGCAACAACAAAACCAAAACCAAATTCACAAACCTTTTCAAATTCAGACTTCACAAGGTATACAGTGTTGTGTGTTTATACCTCCACCTGTTCCAGAGGCAGAGAGGATGACAGCTTAAGCCCAAGAGTTGTAGGTCTTTCTAGACAACAGAGCTAGATCACTTCAGAAACAAAGAAACAAACCCAACAAAGGAATACACCTCCCTAGGCCATTTGAGGAAATTTTACTGTAGCAGCTACAGCTCATTTCCACAGGTAGCCATCTTCTTGAGTCTAATAAACCCTGAACTCACACCGCTAAACACTGTGAAATACTACAGGAAAGTGCCTTTACTTTTAAAAAGTCTTACCGCCCACCTCCTTTAAAAGTAACATGGCTGGGCGTGGTGGCGCACGCCTTTAATCCCAGCACTCGGGAGGCAGAGGCAGGCGGATCTCTGAGTTCGAGGCCCGCCTGGTCTACAGAGTGAGTCCAGGACAGCTGTTACACAGAGAAACCCTGTCTCAAAAAAAAAAAAAAAAAAAAAAAAAAAGTAACATGGAATCACGCCTCAAAGTCAATCTTAATGAGAAAAAATACGTAAGCATAAGACTATTTTTGTAGAAGTATACTTTTAAAAAAATGCCCAAATGAGGTAGTAAGCTGAAACAATTTTTTTTCTGAAATTCTTTTTATTGTTATATCTCGTTGTTGGTATCACATGATGGAAACTGGAGACAAAGGAAAAATAGAGACTCAGGAACTGTAATTTTACCTATTGACGTTTTTGTAAATTGGTAAACACTAAAAAGCACTATTAGTGAGACAAAGAGCTCTTAGAAAACTCCGCCTCAGATCTCCGCAGAGGATGGGAAAAACAAACTGAGTTCGATTGGAAGTCGTCACCTTTTCTAAACTTAGTACCATCTTCAGCAGCTGACACAGCGATCCCAAGCCCCTCCTCCAGAAATGACACACAGTGAAACGCGCCGGACCGGAAGTGACACCATGCCTGCGACGGCAGCGCCTGCCGCTACGGAAGTGGGGTTCTGTTGCTGCAGAGACGGCCGGCTGTCGCCGATGGTTGTAGCGCGAGTACCATGACAGGGAAGAAGTCTTCCCGGGAGAAGCGGCGCAAGCGGAGTGGACAGGAGGCAGCCGCTGCGCTCGCGGCCCCGGACCTGGTTCCGGTGCTGAGCGAGAGCGCGGGTGGCTGCGGGAGCGGCGGCTGCTGTGGGGGCGCCGGCGGCGGGGCGAGTGTGGCGGGCGGCGCGGAACGAAGCGAGCGCCGAAAGCGGAGGAGCACCGACTCGTCCTCCAGCGTCTCGGGCTCCCTGCAGCAGGTGCGTGCCTCGCCTCGCTCCGCCTCCCGGAGCTGCGGCTCCTCAGAAGAGCCCGGCTGCGGTGCCGGGCGGGCGCGGGCAGGATCTCATTGTTAGTGCCGGGGTCCCCTGGGCCGCCGGTACAATTCTGAGTCCTGTTGAACCCGTCTCCCTGTTTTGAACTTCCAAGTTTCAGGACTTACTGATCAGCACCCCTTCCCCATTAAACTTTCCCGGCTTTTTTACTCATTGTTTTCCTGATCTCCGTAGAGGATCTGTGGGTCGGGAACTAGTTAGTTACGAGTGCCCGAGTAAGCAACTGATCATACCTTACCCTTTAATGGATTCTGACTATTTTCACATTACATATACCCCCTCCCCCCCCAAAAAAAAACCCAAAACCTGAGACCCAAGTTCAGGACTTTTACCCACGGTCGCAATCGCAAGAATGTCATAGTTCCTGTATTTGAATTCAACATCTGGACCAAAAAATGTTTCTTGTTCATAATCAACCTGCCGCGATACCACCATTTAAAACAGTAGTTTGTAACTTACTATAGAACAAATGAATCTGTTCTTAAAATTCATCGAACACAGAAGTGAAGGGAGAAGTTGAAAGCCCCGGTACTGCCACTTGATGTGCATAGCTTCTGTCGATATGCAGCCACTCTTCCTCTTTTGTTTGTAATTGGATAATGTGGCCGCATTGAATAGGTTTTCCTTCCATACAAGGTGTGTTTTGGGTATCTCAGTATCCATATATCTTTATTAATGAATATTAGGTTTTCAGTTTATTGATTTTACATATAATACCAAATGGAACATATTGTTTATAGATCTCGTGCAGGAATTACATAAGCGTGGAGTTACAAAAGTGAAATTTCAGTGTTAAAAGTATATGCATTTTAAAAATCGATGAATTCCTTTTTCTCTGCTTACTGGCACTGTGTGTTATATTGATCCAGTGCTTCATGCTCACACCACTTGAGTTTCACAGCCAACATGGACTAAACTTTTCTTTTAAAACAAAACAGATGTGTTGGGAAATAGAACCATGCTTTTAAAATAAGACTTCACTGATTCATAGTTGAAATAGTATGAATACTTGTCTCCGCCAATCTTCACAGGCATATGTTATCCTAACGTCCTACCCCTCACTGTGTAGCCCTGGCTAGCCTGGAGCCTTCTATATATATGTTCTGTAGCCATCTCTCTAGCCTCATACTTTTTAATATTACAACTTTAAATTGTGAGTTTTGGATGCAACTATTTGTATGATTTTCTTCTACCTAGTCACACTATTTGTTATTAGTGGTTTTCTCTAATATTTCTGGTCACACTGAGTTTTGTCTAAAAAGCACTATTTTGTTGTTTTCATTTTGTATTATAATAACCTAGTACAGTGTTAGATAGTCGAAGTGATAATGGGCATTCCTATTTGCTTTTTAAAGTAAGACTCACTCCTTCCCTCCCTCCTTTCTTCTTCCTTCCCTTCTATATTGAGACCAGGGAGTTGAGCCTGTTAGGCAAAGGCTGTAGCACTGAGCTACACACCCAGCTCTAGTGTGAACAGTTCTAATGTTGTACCAGTGAATATATTTGGGATAGATTGTGAAGGTGACTTTGGTCAGGTCAGGGACATTTTTTCAACTCTTCGTTGTGTGGGTTTGGTTTTATCATGTGACTTTGTGGCATGCTGTTGATGTGATTGTATTAGCTAGTTGGTGTAATTTTGTTGTTTAAGTATTGATAAGTTATTTGATAGTAAACTGTATGTACTGTCTTAAGATAAGCCTTGTTTGATGTGTTGGGTTTCTCTGTTGTACGAAGTATTTTTGCTTTGTGGTAGATATTTTTGTTTACTTTTTGAGACAGGGTATCTGTAGCTCTGACTGTTCGGATACTCAATATATAGACAAAGATCTGCCTGCCTCTGCCTCTGAAGTGCTGGGGTAAATCTTAAATTAGTTTTGCCTATAGTTTTAGTTTTTGTGAGTTGAGTCTGGAAATTTATGTATACTTGATAGTAGTAATTTTATATAAAATATATTTTCCTTACATACTTGTCAGGTCTTGTTTTGTTTTGGTTTTATTTTTATTTTCAGTCAGGGCCTTGACTGTCGAACTCATCATGTAAACCAGACTGGCATTGAACTCACAGAGATCATCTGCCTCTCCCAAGTGCTAGGATTAAAGGTGTGTACCAGCATGCCTACCCTAAAAAGAACTTTTAAGAGCCAGTGAGATGGCTCAGTGTGACTGCATAAGCTTTATACTTGAGTTTCATCCTTGAAACTACTGTGGAAGGAGAAAACCTATTCTCTAAAGTTGTCCTTCAACCTCCACATGTGAGTGCAATACTCACACATCATGTACTCTCATAAGAGCAATAAACAATCTTAAATTGAAAAAAGAAAATTAAACATCCTTATAGATCTTTTGTGCTTTCTCCTCCCATTTGGACTTTCAAATTTGTATCTGATAAGCATCTGCCCTTGTTAATCATGTGATATGGTATAGTGTAGGGGAAGGAAAGAGGAAATACTGTCTTACACAAAATACACACAAAATCTCCACCTCTATGAGCTGAGGGAATGGGTTTGTATTTGAGTAATTGAAAGAACACAAAAAATGAACATACAGGCCACATGGCACACAGAATAGCATGGAGTCATTTAATAGTTTTAATTTTTTACTTTTAAAAATTATTATTTATTATTATTATTATTATTATTATTTTGTTTTTTTTGAGACAGTGTTTCTCTGTGTAATAACCCTGGCTGTCCTGGAACTCAACTCTGTGGACCAGGCTGGACTTGAACTCTGCCTTCTTCTGCCTCCCAAGTGCTGGGATTAAAGGAGTGCACCACCACCAGCTGATTTAATGGTTTTAAACTAGGATGAATAAGACTCATTCTATAAAATTCATCTTGCTAACAGTATACAAAAACTGAAATCTCCTGCTGGATGTGGAGAACTAGTTCCATGGCTGTTATAATCTAGGAAAGATTATGGACCAGAGTTTTGACAGTATTGGAAAGACTAGCTAGTTGTAGTAGATAGAAGTAAAATTGTCAGAAATGTCTTAAATTATTGAAATTATTTGAACCTTTTGGATATGATTAAATCATACAACAGTTTTAAAATGATAGCTTGTATGGCTTTGTAATTGTGGTTTGTAACATTTTCTCCTGGTTTGTTTCTTTATATGAATTTAAGTAGAATGACAAAACATATATAGCTTTAGATGAATAACCCTTGAAGGAATCTCCTAATTCTTCAAGTCTAAGATTTTCGGAAACAGTACATTTTCATTTGTGTCTTCTGAGATAAGATTTTTGTTTTATTGCAACTCTTTGAGTTCAACTGCAGTGTGGAGAGTAAAATTAAAGAATGATGAGCAACTAATTTTTTTCTTCTGATAATTGTACAAATAAAAGGAATTTAGAAGTGTGTAATGGACAATAATTCAATGACAATAGAGTGTGTGATGTGTATTTGAAATAATGTTATTTAATAATTCCTTATTTCTTTACTTGTAGGAAACCAAGTATCTTTTACCAACTCTGGAAAAAGAATTATTCTTGGCAGAGCACAGTGATGTTGAAGAAGGTGGACTGGATCTGACTGTTTCACTAAAACCAATTAGTTTCTATATATCAGACAAAAGAGAAATGTTGCAGCAGTGCTTCTGCATAATTGGAGAAAAGAAGCTGCAGAAGATGCTCCCTGATGTGCTGAAGGTACTTGCTGCGATAGGAGGGCACACCCGCAGACAGCCTTCTTTTTTAGCAGTCTTTTCAGTGAATGTAGTGTGCGATTGGATGTTCTAATCTGAGACAAGTTACTTGAAAGAGTGCAAAGAAGAGAATTTGGAGAACCTTAAATGAACTTATCTATTTAAGCATTTTTTTAAAAAGAAAAAAATTTAGGCAAGACATTTATTGACCCTGTAGAAATAATTCAATTATTTCCCAGTGATGTTACTAATTGGAGTCATGAAGACTAACATACTGCTGTGCTAACAGTCCACAGCAATAGTTTGTAGTAATTTATGTTCCATCAGGTTTATAGGTATTTTCATGTATGTATTTCTGAGGGAAATATGTGATACTCTGATGTTATGGATATAGAAACCCCAAGCAAAGCCCGGGCAGGTATCATATGGTCATGCCCTGCAGCTTTAAATCTTTACAAGAATTATGTAGGGTAAATAGATTATAAGGGTGAAAGACTGACTTGTACTTCAGTTTTTCCTTCTAATAAACATGACTTTATGTATTCCTTCAAATCTCTTAAATATTCATGTCAGCTGACAGATTTTCAGATTTCATCCCATAAAAAAATTATGTGAATATTCTTGAGGCTTTTATTTGTTTGATTATAAGATTTTGCTAATTGGAATTTTTCTTATAATTGCAGTTTTCCAGTTTTGGAGCTATAGTACATAAATGCAATTTTTTTAAATGTCATTTTCTTTAGAACTGTTCAGTAGAAGAAATTAAAAAACTATGCCAGGAACAATTAGAGCTCCTGTCTGAAAAAAAAATCTTGAAGATTCTTGAGGGTAAGAATGAATATTTCTACATTCTGCAAACTTACTACGTGGTTCTCTGCATAAATGCTGAGGTTTTCTTTCTCTTGTTTGAATATGACTTTAATTTCATTATTGAGGAATCACTGAAGAATATCTTTACTTTTGTTTGTGCTGACAAATAGAATTTACATGCCAGGATAGAACTACTCAAAAAACCCAAAATTTGATATAGTTTTTCTCAACCAATGTATAGATAAGTCCATGCTTATATAATATAATAAAATGAAAATTTAAAGAAAATATCAGAAGTATTGTAAAAAGTCACCAAGAAGTTACATTTTCTTTAAAATAATTAAGACATTTTCTTTTTAACATATAATGAACTATTGCATGTTTCTCCTGTTCCAACAAGATCTAGATGCAATGTTAGAATTGTTTGCAATTTTCTAGCATTTATTTTTCCCAAAATAAGATTATTCTTTGATACTGGTAACTTTTAGAATTTAGAATTTTCAAGTATTTTTTTGGTTTGATTTGGAACATTAAGAGGATTTTCTCATTTCCACTACAGAAGAAACAAAAGCAGATATATTCAGTTTCCAGAGACTGCTTTTTTTTAAAAATGTGAAGTGATAGGGTTAGAGAGATTGATCAGTGGTTAAGACTGGAGTTTGGTTCCCAGCACCACATACCTCCAGCTCCAGGGGATCTGATATCATCTTCTAGCTTCTGCAGACATCTTCCCCACTGTTCACAAATATGTGTATACACACACACACACACACACACACACACACACACACACACTCACACAAAAATTTAATGGAATTTATCATTCTGGAACTGGCTATATACAGAAGCATATAGTCTCTAGTTATGTACATACACATCTTGTATGTATGTGATAGGTAAAGGGAAGATAGTGAAAAAGAACCATTTTAAATATAATAGTGGAGACTAGGTGGCTTAGTGGTTGAGAGCACTTACTACTCTTCTAGAGTACCTGAGTGGTTTTCAACAACCACATTGGGTGGGTGGAGCTACGTGTAATGCCTCTTCTGTCCTGTGGGGACACCTGCACATGTGTCCTACCCACACATACATATATATATATATAAACAAAACCAATCTTAAAAAAAATACAAGTAATATAAAAACATTCTGTAAGTTTTTTTTTAACCTGTAGCTCTTTTAAAGATGGCACTTTTTATATAATGATAAAATAATTTTATAAACATGTTTTCAGTAGTTCATTTTTTTTTTATAAGGTGACAATGGTTTGGACTCTGATATGGAAGAGGAGGCAGATGATGGATCTAAGGTGGCACCTGATTTAATCAGTCAGTAAGTTAAAACACAAACACTTTAATTTAAATTTCAAAATTATTTGTTATTCCTTTGAAGATTCCTGTTTTGAAAAAAAAGTGTGTGTGTGTGTGTGTGTGTGTGTGTGTGTGTGTGTGTGTGTGTATGAGAGAGTGTGCATGTGAGTATATTGTCACGTGTGGATTGTGTGTCTGTTTGAGAGTTCATGTGAGTGAGTATGCTGTTACATGTGGATTGTGTGTGTGTATGAGAGAGAGTGCATGTGAGTGAGTATACTGTCACATGTGGGTAGGGGAAGCCAGAGGAGAGCATCAGATTCCCTGGGAGCTGGAGTTATAAGTGCTTGTGAGCTGCCAGTGGATGCTGGGAGCCAAGCTTGAATCTTTTGGAAGAACATGAAACATTGTTAAATGCTAAGCCATCTCTCCAGCCTCTCTTTGAAGATTATTATTGTATCTCTAAGGGTGTGTATGTGTGTGTGTGTATATGTAGCTTTATATATATTCATTTGTCCTATTTATTTTCACATGTATGTTTATATTTGTTTTACTCTAAATATATATAATGGAAATATTTTAATGATAAAAAGTACTTGAAATTTTGAGAACCATTTTCAGTGGGCAAAAGCATGAATAAGTACTACATATTTAAGCTGAAGTCTAGATTTTTTTTATGTTTATTACAATATTACTGGGTAAGTATCACTTACTGGGACAGTTTCACATTAAAAGTGTAGAGAGGGGCTGGAGAATTGGCTCAACAGTTAAAAGTACTAGTTGGCTTCTAGAGGACCTCATTTTGGTTCCCAGCACCCACACATGGTTGCTCACAACCATCTAAATTTCTAGTTCCATGGAACCCAATGCTGACTCCTTACCACCTTGGGCACCAGGCTCTCATGTGCTACACCTACATACAGACAAAGCACTCATAAACATAAATTAAACCTAAGAAATATTTTTATAAAGTGTTGAGAGAGCATCATATTATCTACATTTTCTAAAGTCTTGGAAATGTCTTGCTGTGTTGTTCAGCTGCCTTGAGAGAAGCAGTCTTAGTCAAGCTGTACATCTTGCTTTAAGTCATTTAACAACATAGGAAATGTTCATATTTTAAATAAATAATTTTGGCATCTTTTAAAATATTTAGTTTAAGTATTTACTAAATACTGTTATTTTATAGTACTTTTAAGCTTGTTCTCCCATACCTCTTCTTCTTTCCCCTTTTTCTCCCTTCCTCTTCTGTCCCTTCCTCACTTTTTAAAATTTTAGTCCCAGGAATTGAACCCAGAGCCTCACACATGCTAGAAATCTCTGTATCATCAAGGTATATCCCTCGCCCTCAATTTGTTTTATTTTTTGATGTTACTTTTAGAACCTTCAATTAAATTTTTGTTTCATTACTTTTTATTTTCCCTTTATGCATTTCTCTCCATTTTAAAGGTATTATTAAGGCTTAATTCCTTGCTGTCTCACACCTAAGCACTAGTGCTACCTTCTTCTAGTGTGGAAGCCATTTAATGGTTGCCCAGTTAGAATAGAAGCCTAGTTCTCTTTAAAATTACAAGGGTTTGGAGAGATGGCTCAGTGCTTACAAGCACAGGCTGCTTTTCTGGAAGACCTGGGTTTGAATCCCAACTCCAGGGAGTCCAACATCCTATTCTAGCCTCATGCATGTGGTACACAGACATACATGCAGAAAAAAAATACTTATATACACATAAAAACAAAAAATTAGAACAAGGGCTATCTCAGTAGTCAAAGCTTACTTCCTATGAACTAGACCCTGTGATTTTAACCCTACAACCACAACAACGCAGTTTAATATCTAACTTTTTAATTTCTGTAATGAAAACAGTTTTCCATCAATGCAAAGCCACCATCATAAAGAACCACTGTGTGATCAGACAGGGAACATGGACTCACTGCCATGTGCTGTCAGGTAGACCAAGCAGTTACAGATACTGGCTGAGCACCTCTAACTCAGAAATCTCAAGTACAGGCTCTAGAACTTCATAATTTGTATGTTGGCACTCAACAACGTTTTAACTTCTGGTTTGAGATTTTTAGTTTGGGGATCTTCACCAGGCAAATTGTATACAGCCGTTACTAAATATGAAAGCTTATGAAGCCTGAACTTCTGTTCTGAGCAGTGTGGATAAGGTATACTTCACCTGCATTTCCACATGTCATCATTGTAGCCAGCAGTGTTGCTGACAAGTGCCAGATTACTGAGTTCTTTAATATTGTGAATACTGGCTTTTATTTTTATTGTTTATTTCTTTAATGACTTTATTTTCTTTACATTTATTTTTTATTACTGTATGTGTTTGTGCTTGTGTATATATAATTTGTTTGCTGTGTATATGCCATATGTGTATGAGTGTCTGTAGAAGCCAGAAAAGGGTGTCAAATCGTCTGGTGCTGGAATTACAGGCTGCTTGCTGTAGGTGCTGGAATCCAAAATTGGGTCCTCTGGAACAGTAGTATGCACTTTTAACCACTGAGCCATCTATCACTCTATCTCTTTTATTAGTTATGATTTACTTTCAGATGGATTTTCATTATGTGGCCAGTCTGGCTCTGAGCTCCAGGAGCCCCAAGACTTTTGATCCCTGCTTCAGTCTCTTTCTTTTTTTTCTTCCTTCCTTCCTTTCTTTTTTTTTTCTTGTTATGATTTGAATTCTTGTTTTTTGAATTTAAGGTGTATGTTCCCTCCCCCCAATATCTCCCCCTTTTAGTCCAATAAAAGGCTCTTATAACAATAAATGCAACACAAAACAATAAGAACAATTAGGAAAATTATAAGGTATAACATGCATTCCCAATGTCCAGTCCATATGTATTTGACAACTAATAAGAATATTCAATTATCTATCTTGATGAGTTTAAGGTTCTATACTTAACTCAATTTCCATCCTAATTTGCATTACCAACTGAAAAACATCTTCTTAGACCTAGAACATCCTTTAATTCCTAAACAACTTAAAACTTAACTGTGAAACTGGGCTTGGTGGTGCACACCTTTAGTCCCAGCACTTGGGAGGCAGAGGCAGGTGGATCTTTGTGAGTTTGATGCCAGCCTGGCCTCAGAACAAATCCAGGACAGTCAGGGCTGTTACACAGAGAAACCCTGTCTTGAGGGAAAAAACAAAAACAAAAGAACCCCTAAAAAACCAAAAAACAAACTTAACTGTGAGACTATAACTATCTAGTCTTCAGCCACATCAGAGACCTGAGAAGGATAAATATATCTGAATAAACAGGAAGTGCAGAGTGAGCAGCTTCCAAAACTAAAAAATGACAGACAACTGGCTGCCTGGACAGTCCCCAGTTTCTCTCTATAATGTTGAAGCGTCTATCTTTAGACTTTTGGCCCTGTATCTCTGACACCCATTAGTTGTAAAGCTGGAATTATGAAGGACTTGATCACCCCGTCTTGACATAGCTAGGCTGTCGCTTTATCTGTTTCCAAGTTTTGTCCATTTTGGACAGCATTCTGTCTACAGTTGAAGCAAGGGCTTTTTCTTGCCCAAATGTCTATCTTGCCACTAAGCAACCATCTCCAAATGGAGAATCTTCGATGCTCGTCATGCACTTGAAGTAGATTAAGGGGTGCTGTCAGGAGCTGACATGTCTCAATATCAAGAATTCTTAAGAAAACATCTTTAAATGCATATTCTACAGATTTCTTGAGGTTTTTGAAGACCATATATCTGTCTCTGTATATTTGAATAAGCAAATGTTGCTTGTCTCTTAGCAACTAAACTAGTACCTAACAAAACAACAAGTTTGAATGACTATTAGTTTGCATTTCTTTTTTAATTTATTTTTATTTCTTCAAGTTATATCTCAATCACAATCCCCTCCCTACTCCCCACTCCAGTCCCACCCTCCCACCCTCTTTCCCCTCAACCCCCCCTCCCACCCTCTTTCCCCTCAACCCCCCATCCTCTTCCTCTTTTTTTATTATAAGTTTATGATATATCTTTCCCCCCCAATAGTTCCCCCTTTCAGTCCAGCAAATGGTTCTTTCTCTTATAACAATAAATACAATACAAAACACAGAAATAAATAGGTCACAATTATGAGCGTTATATAGCTTAGCATATATTCCCAATGTCCAGTCCATATGTATTTGGCACCTGACTTTAACATTCTACTATCTAACCATCTCCATGAGTTTAAAGTTCTATATCTAACTCAGCTTTCGTACTAACTTGCATCACAATTTTAAAAACATCTTCTTGCATTTCTTAATTGTCCTGAACAGTTTGTGATATTTGCTCTCAAAAGGCCTGGAACTTCACATTGCATTTTAAAGAATTATATAGGTATAATACCTTAAAAAGAGTTAACCTTAATTTTGTATTACTATACAAAGATCTATACAAGCGTAGCCAAATATAACATTAATTTTGTATCAGTATACAAAGATATGAGTAGATTCAATAATCTGTCCCTTTTTCTTTATCATTCCTATATCATGTCTATATTCCCCTTTTTTCTTTTTAAGTCTTTTCCTACTATGTAAGAAAGAAAGAAGGATAGAGAAAAGGAAAAGAGAGAAATCCCTGGGTCTAACCTCTTAAACTTTGTTTAACAAGATCATTTAACATCTTGTAACCAATCCCTCTAAACGGCAACAAACATCTATAACCCATCAAATGACCAACGGAAATACCAGCTTTACCTTCTGGTAATGGGTTGTCGCTCTCTTAAAATTGCTTCCTGCTGATGTGGGATGTAGGAAACCTGTTTGGGGACCTAAATCAGAATGAAAAAGTGGTTAAGCAAGTTAATCATAACGTTTGTTGTCCAGTGTTTTTTGTGCTCAATTTTTTTTTTTTCGGTTTTTCGAGACAGGGTTTCTCTGAATATCTCTGGCTGTCCTGGACTCGCTTTGTAGACCAGGCTGGCCTCGAACTCACAAAGATCCGCCTGCCTCTGCCTCCCAAGTGCTGGGATTAAAGGTGTGCGCCACCACCGCCCGGCTTTGTGCTCAATTATTTAAATGTCCTGAGAAGTTTGTAGTCAGAAACTGAACTTTGGGTGGGAGAATTCAGGACTTTACTGAAGTCCTGGCTGGAACAATCTGTGAGGCTGGACCATCTTGCTAGCTGTTTTGATGTTGTTCTGGATGTAGAGTTTTAGGAAACAGCTATTGAGGCAGTCTGTGAGGTTGGATCTTTTGGGCTACTTGTCTTCTTTGGTGTCTGGTCCCTTTTCTTCAGAAGTTTCAGTTGTCCCTGGACTCCTTAGTTGGATGCTTTTAATCTCCTAGAAAGATAAGAACAGAACACTGCCCTAATCCTAGCTGTGAGGTGTTAATTTTTTTTTCCTAGAGGAAATTGCTTTTTTTGACAATATAAAAAATATTATCTTTCAATTGAGATTAAAAAAAAAACTTGAAATTTTGAAACTAAATATACCTTCAAGTGTATATATTTTGAGATCCCAAAGGACATTCACTTTCAATTTCAGCCTGCCTTTTGTAAGGGGCTTTTAAACTTAAATCATTGTAAATCCTATGTGCCTGCCTCTGCCTCCCAAGTGTTGGGATCAAAGGCGTGTGCCTTGCAATTGTTGGGATTAAAGGTGTGAGCTACCACCCCTGAATCAAAGTTTTTCTTTATTTAGAGTTTGCTCTGTGTTAGGCTGGACTTTAACTCAGAGATCTGCATGTTTCTGTTTCTAGTGTGTTGGGATTAAAGGTGTATGCCTCACAAGTGTTTGGGTTAAGGGTGTGAACCATCACCACCCTGTTCATTGTAACTCTAGAATTTAGAAGACAACCTGTGCCAGTCCTGTGCTACCACATCCAGCTCTGTGCATTTAATTAGGTCAGCTTATCAGTGAAAGCCTTTGTGCATGCTAGGCAAATACTCTACACTCCAGTATCTTCCCTTTAGTCAGATGTCCAAGCTATAGTAAACCAAAAATAATGCTAATGACTAACATTGAGCATTGTGTTACATAGTACATATATTATGTGTTACATAATAAAACTTTACATATGAAAGTTAGTAGCAGTATCTCTTAAGAAGTAGCTGTAGACTTTGATGTGAGTGTACCTGACTTGGGGACTTTGAAATACTTAATCTTCCATAATAGTCTTTATGTTCTTGTGTAAAGTGGAAATAACCCTTTATAAGACTACAATTAAATGAAGTAACGGGGCTAGTTTTTAATTAAAAATGATAATAGGGCTGGTGAGATGATTCACTGGGTAAGGTAAGGCATTTGCCATCAAGTCTGATGACCTGAGTTCAATCTTGGAGTCTCATGTGTTAGAAAGAGAGAACTGACTCCCCAAAATTGTCTTTTGGCCTCCCCACAGGCACTCAGCACAAATCTACACACACATCTACAAAAATCAATGCATGTAAAAGAAATACATATATTTAGAATTGAATGTCAGTTGTGAATGAGGGAAACATCTTGGAGTGTAGAGCAAAGGTGCTGGGAAAGGGAGGGAGTGTGGGGACTCCAGCTGTAATGCCTGGTGCGGACTCTTCTTTGCTGCTTCAGGAGCAGAGTAACCTAAATAAGTAAACGCAGAGATCAGAAAGGCGATAGATTCTCAGAATGCAGGAAGGGCATTCCATTCACCTTGCTATTGAACAAAGTCTAAAGCAGAAAATAAAGACACATTTTTCCTTCTCTCAAAGCTTGTAGAGGCAGCTTAAGAGGCCTTTGTTGATAGTATCCTTTTGGATTTTACCTTGTGCTTAAAGGGTCATTCAGCTCTGTTCATCTCAGGGAAAGTGACCTAGTGGGTAGATTCGTGTAAACATTGTTCCTGACTTCAGCAGGAGAGTCAACTTGGCATATTTGTATTTAAACTTCCCATGTCTACCATTATTATTTATAATTTATCTTTATATGTCCATCTGCTGTCACTCACTTGGGTGAGTGCTTGTCTGACCAAGCTGCATGCTAAGGAAATAGTCAGGCATGAGCAGAAAAAAAAAGCTGGAAGGAATTCAGTAGCTACTGTTGAGCACCAAATTAATCCAATATGGGAAAGAAAGCTTTAACAAGATAATGAGACTGCTAGAGGAAATACAGTTTGCTAGGCTAACTGATAAAAAGATTGGTTATGTCTGGGAACTGAATCATTGTCTTGAACAGCCAACATGAGCAGATAAATATAGACCACTACAGAACAGCCTCAAAAACCCAAATAAACAAACAAACAAACAAAACAAAACAAAACAGAACAAAAAACCTCACAGTTTTAGGAGGACTATCATGGATCTATTAGGGAAAACAAAAAGCTACACATTTTGAGTTAAAATTTTGCCCTAAGACCCTGTAGGAAAAAAATAATGAGAAAAAAAATCTTCCTATGGGTTAACTCTGTCCTGGAGATTCATTTGTTGAGGGCTTAACCTAACAGTGGCTCAGAATGTAATATTATTTAGAGATAAAAAGAGGTTATAAAATTACAATGAGGTTTTTAGCATGTATGCTCATCTAATCTGACTCTATCCTAATAATAAGCAAAGTGAATATACTGGAAGACACTAGATACTAACCCATGTATCCATACATCTCCGTTTCTCAGTAAATGGAGGGGCTAGTATTGACTAGGGGAACTTCTGCCTGGTGCTAGTTTCTTTCAGGGGGTGTGGTTAGTTTAAGGGCTTGAATCAAGCGGGGCATCGTGGTTCACGCCTTTAATCCCAGCACTAGGGAAGCAAAGGCAGCCGTATCTCTGTGAGTTCAAGGTCAGTCTAGTCTACAGAGTGAATTCCAGGATAGCCAGGGCTACACAGAGAAACCCTGTCTTGAAAAACAAGACAAAACAAACAAACAACAACAAAAGAGTTTGAGTCTCTGATGTGGTTGAAGACTAGATAGTTATAGTCTCACAGTTAAGTTTTAAGTTGTTTAGGAATTAAAAGGATGTTCTAGGTCTAAGAAGATGTTTTTAAGTTGGTAATGCATGTTAAGATAGAAACTGAGTTAGGTATGGAACTTTAAACTCATTGAGAATGATAGATAATAGAATATTGATATCAGTTGCCATTTATGTATGGACTGTACATTGGGAATGTATGTTATATCTTATAATTTTCATAATTGTTTCCTAAGTATTCTTATTGTTTTGTATTGTATTAACTGCTATAAGTAATAGAGCCTTTTATTGGACTAAAAGGCAGAGCTTTTGGGGGGGGGGAAGATACATATTAAATTTTTAAAAAGCCAATAGGGTGAGGAGGAAGAAGGTAGGAGGGTTGGACGGGGAGGGAGAGGAGGGAAGGAACAATGATTGTGATGTAACTTGAAGAAATAAATAAATGTTTTTTTTTTAAAGTGTTTGAATCAAGCAACTCTTGCTTCCAGACTAAATGGAACGAGGAGGAGTCAACTTTTCTCTGACTCTGAGTCTTCCTGTTGTACCTCTTTTTAACCTAATCTAACAAGAAGCAGGCTGGGAGAGAGTGACTTTTGTCACTCTTTTCACTTCCACTACACTTCCACTACAGTATTCAGTAAATTATACAAACTATTCAGTACTTTATTGTGAAATGAGGAGGCAGAGGGGTGGATGCTGATAAATAGATACCAAGTTACATGCAGATAGGAGTAAGAAGTTCTGGTGCTATTACACACTAAGGACTGTCTTAGTAACTGTTATATTTTTGTGATGAAATACCATGATCAATGTAACTCTTATGAAAGAAAGCACTTAATAGGGGACTTAACAGTTTTAGACAGTTAGTCCATGATCATGGTAGGAAGCAGGCAGACACATTGCTAGAACAGTATCTGAGAGTTTTACATCTCGATCCACAGGCAGTTGGCAGTGAGAGAGACACTGGGCTTGGTGTGGGCCCTTGAAACCTCCGCGCCCACTCCCAATGACACATGTACTCCTTCCTAAACAGTTCCACTAACTGGTATCCAAGCATTCAAGTATATGAACCTGTAGGGGCCATTCTCATTCAAACTAACACAGTGACTAGATAACAAGTCTATTATATAGTCCAAAAAGCAAAAGGAAACAATTATCCTATTTTTATTTTTATTTTTTCGAGACAGGATTTCTCTGTGTAGCACTGGTTGTCTGAAGATCAGCTGGTCTTTAACTCAGAGATCTACCTGCTTCTGCCTCCTGAGTGCTGGGATTAAAGGCATGTGCCACTACCACCCGGCTGAATTATGAATATTTACCAAAAAGAAATGATAAGGGTTAGAGAGAAGGCTTAGTAGTTAGAAGCACTTGTTGTTCTTCCAGAGGACCTGAATTCAGTTCCCAGCTCCTATATAAGGCAGCTCACAACTGCCCCTAATTCCAGCTCTAAGCGGATTTGATGCCCCTGGTCTCCACAGATATTTATGCATATACATAAACAAAAAAATAAATAAATAATGATGAATGTTTGAGGAGATAGTGTAACCTGATTTAAGTATTACCTATTGGATACATATATGGAAATTTTATATGGTATCCTATTAATGTTTTTAGATATCAGTTAAAAAACAGGGTTCATTTTAGATTATTTTGCTCAATTATTGACTAATGTGAATACTCTGAGCATCATTAAACTCAGCTAGGATAAGCTATGATGTTCAGTTGGTTAGGTGTATTAAGAACAATTGAGTTCACAATGTTTTTATTTTGCCTTGTGTTTTTTGAGAGTTTCTCATGCAGCCTCATTTGAGTTTCTCATGCAGCCTCATCTGGCTCTCACTTTGTGTAGGTGAGGTTGGTCCTGCATTCCTAATCCTCCTGCTTCTACCTTGTGGGTCCTGGCATTTTAGGTGTGCACCAACATGCCGTCCCAGTATTTTCAGTTTAAGATTGGATTGTAAACATCAGTACTTGGCAAGCAAGGGATAATAGTCCTTATATTAGGCAAAGGTAGACTGCACAGTATATGCGGAGGTTATGGATGTGTTTGAAGATGGAAGAAGCAGCCATGAGCTAATAAGAAAAATAGATGGCCTTTTAGGAGGTGAAGAATAAATAGAAATTGGCTTTTTCTGGTAGCCTCTTGAAGGCATGCAGCAGTGTTATCACCTTATTTCCATTTGGAATCCTGGCCTGTAGAACTATTAGGGAGTAGATTTATTTTGTTTTAGCTTATTAAATAGTTTGCTACAGGAACAACAGTAAATTAATGGAGCATACTTGCTAAAACCTAGGCGGTAAGCCAAAAGTTACATACATACATACATACATACATACATACATACATACATACATATATACATTTTTTTTTGAGACATGGTTTCTCTGTGTAACAGTACTGGTTGTCCTGGAATTCACTTTGTAGACCAGGCTGGCCTTGAACTCACAGAGATCCACTTGCCTCTACCTCCTGAGTGCTGGGATTAAAGGCATGAGCCACTGTGCCTGACCATAGCAACTTTTTTTTTTTTTTTTTTTTTTGGTTTTTCGAGACAGGGTTTCTCTGTATAACAGCTCTGGCTGTCCTAGACTCACTTTGTAGACCAGGCTGGCCTCGAACTCACAGAGATCCGCCTACCTCTGCCTCCCAAGTGCTGGGATTAAAGGCGTGCGCCACCAACGCCCGGCTAACATAGCAACTTTTACAAAGGAAAATATTTAATTGGGGCTGGCCTACAGTTCAGAAGTTTTATCATCATGGCAGGTTTATTATCATGGCAGAAAGCATGGTGGCATGCAGACAGACATGGAGTTTAAGAAGGAATTGGAGCCGGGCGGTGGTGGCTCACGCCTTTAATCCCAGCACTTGGGAGACAGAGGCAGGTGGATCTTTGTGAGTTCGAGGCCAGCCTGGTCTACAAAGTGAGTCCAGGACAGCCAGGGTTACACAGAGAAACCCTGTCTCAAAAAAACCAAAAAAAAAAAAAAAGAAGGAATTGGAAGTTCTACAATGTGATCCACAGGCAACAGGAAGAGAATGCCATGTTGGAGCTGTTTGAGCTTCTGAGATCTCAAAGCTTGCCCCTAGTAACCCATTTCTTCTAGCAAAGCCACACTTGCTCCAGCAAGGCCACACCTCCAAATAGTACCACTCCTTATTAGCCTTTGGGGCCATTTTCATTCAAACTATTGTATTCCACTCCCTGGCCTCAATAGACTTATAGTTATTTCATAATGCAAAATACATTTAGTCCAAATTCGAAAGTTCCCGTAGTCTATAATAGTCTCAAATTTGTTTGAAAGTCCAAAGAGTCTCTTTTAAGACTCATGCCTTTCTTAACTGTAGCCTTGTAAAATCAAAATAAAAAAAGCACTTTACATATTTCTAACATATAATGGCACAGGATATGCATTACTGTTCTGAAAGGGAGGGAAGGGAGCATAGTGAGGAAGTACTGGACCAAGCAAGATAGAACTGGACAAACTCCAAACTCTGCATCGCCATGTCTGATGTCAAAGCACTCTTCAGATCTCCAACTCCTTTCAGCTTTGTTGACTGCAAAACCTTTATTTCTCTTGGGCTGCTTTCACTCCCTGTTAACAGCTTTCTTCAGCAGGTATCCCATGGCTTGACATCTCCAACATTTGGAGTCTCCAAACTTGGTGAATCTGGGCTTCACCTTCACAGCTTCACACAATGGCCTTTCGAGGCCTCCATGCAAAGACATCTCTTATACATGCCTAGCCTCAGTGGCTTTTCTTAGTCACGGAGGGAGATTCCATAACCCCTTTCTTTTATCCTTGATTCTAAAGCCAGAACTGTGTGGCTGAAGCTGCCAAGTTCTTTCTACTGCTTACTGGGGCTAGAATGTGCCTCCCCCCCATTCAATTGCATCTTCACCAGCTTTCTGTTTTTGATGGTTTCCTTCACAGACTAAACTTAGCTGTCCTGAAACTTGCTCTGCAGATCAGCCTGGCCACTGCTTTCCTAACCCAAAGTCTCAGAGTCCACATTCCTCCAAACAAAAACAGCAGCTAGCCTATCACAGTATTCCAGGCCCTGTATCAACTGCCTTAGGGTTTCTGTTGCTGTGAAGAAATGCTGTGACCATGGTAACTCTAATAATGAAATATTTAGTGAGGGTTGGCTTACAGTTCAGAGGTTTAGTCCATGGCAGGAAGCACGGTGGGTGTGCAGACAGACATGGTACTGGAAAGGTTGCTGAGAGTTCTACATCTTGATGTGCAAGCAGCAGGAAGAAACCAGCCATGCTGGACCTGCTTGAGCATCTGAGATCTCAAAGCCGGCCTCCAGTAACCCACTTCCAACAAAGCCACACCTACTCCAGGAAGGCCACACTTCCAACTAATGCCTCTCCCTATCAGCCTATCAGGCATTTTCATTTAAACTACCACAGTTTCCAAGCAGCATCATAGCAAAATCTGAATTTCTTTTGTTTGTTTGTTTGGAAAATATCAGGTCAAGAAATTCTGGGAAGACAAACATTGTTTGGAGTTAAGTGTTGCTATCCTTGTATGTCATGCATAGTTCAGTCTGCTGCATAGTAGTACATTTGCCTAAATGTTTAATGTGTAAGGTATCTGTAAATGAAGTTCTGATTGCAGGAAAAAAAATGCATAAAAGCCAGAGGCTAGTTTAGGAAATATATTAGTTTGTCATCTTCCTAGTGTCTGAGGAAAAGTGGAAATTAAAGTATCTTTACTTAGTTTATGAGATTTTTTTTATTAATTAAATATGTAAATATCTTTATCTGATTTGATTGTTTTTCCTGTGTGTGTGTTTGCACCATGTGCATGTGTGCAGTGCTCTTGGAGGCCAGAAGAGAGCATTGAATCTTCTGGACCTGGAGTTATAGCTGATTGTGAGCCACTATGTAGGTGTTTAGAACTGGACTGGGGTTTTCTGCAAGAACACCCAGGGTTCTTAACTGTGAGCTGTTTTTCCAGCCTTAGTTTATAACACTGTACAATTTCTGAGATATTGTAATTTTAAAAAATGTAGTTTGGTACTTTCTCTCTCTCTGTCTCTGTCTCTCTCTCTCTCTCTCTCTCTCTCTCTGTGTGTGTGTGTGTGTGTGTGTTTGAGTCAAAGTGTTATTCTGTAGCCTAGGTTGTCTTTGAACTTGAGTCTTCTGCTTCTTTCTAAGTGCAGGGATTATAGATATATGCCATCTTGTCTGGTCATTTTCACTTTACCCCCTTTTTCTGTTTGTATTTTATTTTATTTTAGTTTTTTTATGTTGTATTAATATCAGCATTATTATGAATTATTGTCTGAGTGTGTAATGTATGAGTATGGGGTGTGCATGTACCATAGTGCATGTGTAAAAGTCAAGAAAACTTTGTGAAATAGATTCTCTACTTTTGCTTTTATGTGGGTTCTGAGGCTAGAACTTAGGTCATCAGACATACATGATAAATGCTTCACCTGCTGAGTCATTCCAGCTTCATTCATTCATTCATTTATTTGTTGTTTTTGAGACAGAGACTTATGTTCCTCAAGCTGGTCCTTCCTTCCTCTACCTTCCAAATGCTGAGATTCTAGGTGTGTTCACCATGCTAAGATTTGAAATCTCAGTTTCAGTTTCTCAAATGTCTGAATGAAGCAATTCATATTAGTAAGATTAAATGCATCTTAAGGACTGTGGAAATAGCTCAGTGTAAAGTTCTTGGTAGATCTGCACGAGAGTCATGGTTCATTCCCAAGAATTGAGAGAAAAGAGAAAAAACAACTACAAAGTAACCTAACGTGAAAAACAGTTGTGTTTTCTTTAAATAGAACACATATCCTTTTTATTTCTAGTTGCAGTTTTAATCAGAAAGACATAACATTAACAGAATTGAGATGCTGCAAACATCTTTCAGCAGGAATCCATGGATCTCTGCGTGTGGTGTTTTATGTGCTCTGTTTCTGCTAAAGAATTTAAGATATGGAAGGACACACAAGTGTTTATGCACAAAATGTGAAAGTTCCAAAATTATTTTTACACTTTATGTTAAGTCATTGCGTAGAGAACTTAAAACATACAAATTGCATTTTTTTCTCTAAGGTCACCTTTGAAAGGCTTTTCTCTTCCCAGACTTTATTTATATTCCCCTGCTTAAAGCTTATTTGCTGTTTCTCACTTACTTTATTTTTTAAAAAGATTTTATTTTAATTATGTATATGTGTGTTTGTGAGTATGTGCATACATGTGCAGGTTACTG
>CAJQZJ010032273.1:4460004-4480542 GCA_907164525.1 Lophiomys imhausi | reverse complement strand
AAGAAAATGCCCCCATCAGATTAACCTATAGGCAAGTCTGAGGAGCATTTGCTGATTGATTGTTGATATGGGAGGCTCTTGATCATGGAGGGTGGTGCTGCACCTGGGCAGGTAGTCCTGGGTCCTATAAGAAAGCAGACAGAGCCGGGTGGTGGTGGCGCACGCCTTTAATCCCAGCACTTGGGAGGCAGAGGCAGGCGGATCTTTGTGAGTTCGAGGCCAGCCTGGTCTACAAAGTGAGTCCAGGACAGCCAAGGATACACAGAGAAACCCTGTCTTGAAAAAAAAAAAAAACCAAAGAAAAAAAAAAAGAAAGCAGACAGAGCAAGCCATGGTGAGCAAGCCAGTAAGCAGCACTCCTCCATGCTGTCTGCTTCAATTCCTGCCCTGACTTCCCTTCGTGATGAACTGTGCAACTAACTACAAGCAATAAACCTTTTCACTAAAAGTTGTTCTGGGCATGGTGTTTTGTCAGAGCAATGGAAACCTAACTAGGATAGTTGAGTTTAATGATAAATGTTTATAATCCTGGCTTTTAGGAGTCTGAAGCAGGGAGGTTGTAAATTCAAGGACAACCTGGGCAGCCTGAAAGACCCCACCTCAAAAAAAAAAAAAAGATGATGATGTGTAGGAGCTCTGAGTCTCTAATACCCATGACTTCTGAATCATTGTAAGAAAGCAAACATGCTAAATCATATTGCAGATAGTCTAAAAACTTTACCATCTCAACTTTCCTAATTAGTAACTGTGTCAAAACTTATGAAATTTATAGATTAAAATCAATTGCTTAGCAAAAACAGCACATTCAGAAAATATCATGATGCAGAGGCTAAAAGTTAACATGGTATCTTCATCTGGGGATTGGCTGGAAGAGAAATTTTGTTACAGTTAAAATCTCACTAAAAGCCAGGTGTGGTGATATATGCCTTTAATCCTAGCACTGGGGAGGCAGAGGCAGGTAGATCTCTGAGTTCAAGGCCAGCCTGGTCTACAAAGTGAGTCCAGGACAGCCAAGGATACACAGAGAAACCCTGTGTTGAAAAACCAAAAAAAAAAAAAAAAGCCAAAAAACCCCCCAAACTCACTAAAGATAAGAATATAGTTTGGCTTATATTATATATAATGTGATTATGTTCTAAACAACGTGTTTGTAATGAAGTTTAAGTCTTGAATATTGTAGTAAAATAATCAGAATATAGGTTGTTATGTGTAAAGGATAAGAATATACACATGTTAGGAAAATCATAACATAGCTTTGAAATTGTTATGCTAAATACCTTTTAATGAATTCTAAATGATGTGAGATATGTCAGTGGAAATGAACTTGTATTCCCCATAGGTAATGAGCTGTGTGGAAATAGTATTGTGGTTTAGAGGACAGGAAATTCTGAAATTCTCAGACTAAGTTGCACTGCAGATTATATATGAGTATTCCGGAACTCTTCCAGCCACTAAGTTTTAGTCAAACTCAACCTTTAATTTTAACTTTAATAAACAAGATGCACTTACATTTTGGATATACATATACCTAATTGAACTGTTTCTTTAAAATTAGAATTTGTAAAGAAAATTGGTCTTTTTTAAGAATTACTTTATTGGCCATTGAGATGGCTCAGAGGGTAAAGGCCTCCACTGCCAAATTTGATCACCTGAGTTCAGTCCCTGGGACCCACAAGGTAGGGAGAGAGAGTTGAGTCCTCTAAGTTGAACACCTATCTCCATATGTGCACAGTGGCAGTTGGATGACCACTCCCACACAGTAAGAATGACCTCAAGGGCCTATAAGATGGTTCAGCAGCTTGAGTTTGACCCAGAACCTGCATGGTGGAAGTAAGGCAACTGACTACCGCAAAATGTCCTCTGACTCACCTGCACATGCCTGTCATTACATATATGTGCATGTTCTACACACATACACACAGAGATACACACAGACAAAATAAGATATTGTAAAAACTAAATTAAAAAGTTGCTTCATGTCTTTAATTCCAGGAATGAGACACTATTTCAAAACAAAACAAAATATCACAACAACAATTAAAACCAAAGACATGGTACATTAATTACCTTTTTTCTCAATGTGACAGTGATAATGTATCCAATAAGAGCAACTTAAGGAAGGGTGTGTTACTTCGTGTACACTTAAGAAAATACAGTCCATAGTGGGGAGGGCATGGCAGCAGGGACATGAAACAGCTATCATGTGGAATCCACAGTCAGGAAGCAGGAAGACAGATGCTGGTGCTTCATGTTTTTCATTCAGTCAGAGAACCCGCACGCACGTGGGACTCTGCTGTCCACCTTTAGCATGGGACTTCCTTCCTCACTTAAACTGTTCTGGAAATACCCTCATTGATATACCCAGAAGGGAGTTTCTGTCTTGATTCTAAGTTAGTCAAGTTGACAATGAAGCTTACTATAAAACTGGGGATTCTTCTTCTCCTTTCCTTCCTCTCTCCCTTCCTCCCTGCCTCCCTCCCTTTTCTACCTTCTTCCTCTTCTTTTTTTCTTTGGTTTTTCAGACAGGGTTTCACTGTAGCCCTGGCTGTCCTGGAACTCACTATATAGACGAGGCTGGCCTTGAACTCCCAGAGATCCCAGAGGTCTGCCTGCCTCTGCCTCCTTGAGTGCTGGGGTTAAAGCCATGTACCACAACACTTGGCCCATCTTTCTTTTTTTTTTTTTTTTCTCTTTCTTTCCTTTTTTTTTTTTAAGTATTTTTGGAGATCCTTAAACGTTAGCATGGTTAAAGCATCAGTTGATTTTATTTAGTTTCTCGTTTTGAGGTAGTGGTTATTAGTTATCCTGCATTAGTTTAATGTGATAGTTAGGGTTCTTTATCTAGGTGCTAGTCTACCTTGAAAATAAGTTTCCTACATATTTTTATAGGCACAACAAATACTTTAGAAGCTAGAACAAGAGGGTGTAGTGCATAAATGGTGAAGGTTTGAAGATTGCTTTGCAGTAAAGTGTTTAGTTTAGGAGTTATTAGGCTTTTTGTCTTAAGAGCAGCAACTAGAATTTGTTTGTGGCCACTTGTTAGCAGTGATATGTTGTGGAACTCAGGTATTGTTGGTTGTTGGTTTTTTTTTTTTTTTTTTCCGAGACAGGGTTTCTCTGGGTATCCTTGGCTTCCCTGGACTCACTTTGTAGATCAGGCTGGCCTTGAACTCACAGAGATCCACCTGGCTCTGCCTCCCGAGTGCTGGGATTAAAGGTGTGCACCACCACGCCCGGCTTGGTTTAATAAGCTTTTATATATTCTAATAATAGTCTATTTAATTATAAAGCTCAGATGGAAGCCAGTCATTAATAACAGTTAGCTTTCCTGTTGAGCTATCATAACACAGCGGCTCAATACCTTTTGTGTTTTTATAAGAACAGTGATCTCTGTTTAGTGGTCCAGCTCAGCTGTCAATAGAATGCTTAGAGTTTATTTTCTTTTAGAAACTTTCTTTGACTATGTTTGTACAAATAACTTTGAAAAGTTGAAAGCTGTTTAGTCAAATGCCAAGGTCTCCCAATAGCTTTTTAACAAAACTTGAACTTGTTAGGAGTGAGTCTTTCATAACCACCTTTTAAAAAACTTAAATATTAAAATATTTGAGTATGTGAGGGCCCCTGAGCTTGATTAATATTACAAATCTACATTACAACCAAATATTTCTGTCAATGGATTTTTAAAAAGGGGGGCCTAAGATAGACCTGAGATCTAGGCTTGTTGGGAATGATATACATTTGGAAAATTGATGTGTAATTCAGTCAATCCCTCTCACCACTCTGGAATTATTATGGCATTGTTATGTTTAATTGTGTTAAGTATGGAATAATTTTAACACGTAAAAACACAGTAGTACAATGAACTCTTTCAAATTTACTACCCACTTTCTCCTCTCTCTCTCTCTCTCTCTCTCCTTTTTTTTTTTTCCAAGACTGTGTACCCCTGCCTGTCCAGGACTCACTTTGTAGACCAGGCTGGCCTTGAACTCACAGAGATATGCCCCACCTCTACCTCTTGAGTGCTGGGATTAAAAGCGTGCAGCACCACACCCTGCTTTTGTTTTTGGTAAAGGTTTCTGAATTAATTATTATTATTATTATTATTTTTGGTTTTTCGAGACAGCATTTCTCTGTGTATCCTTAGCTTTCCTGAACTCACTTTGTATACCTGGTTGGCCTTGAACGCACAGAGATCCACCTGCCTCTGCTTCCCGAGTGCTGGGATTAAAGGCATGTGCCACCACGCCTGGCCATTACAGACAGCTGTGAATTACCATATGGTGCTGGGATTTGAACCCGAGTCCTTTGGAAGAACAGCCAGTGCTCTTAACCGCTAAGCCGTCTCTCCAGCCCTCTCCTCTCTTTTTAAAACCTCCTCTCATCTTTTTCTAGTCTGATTATTTTGAAGCAAATTGTGACCCATTTGTTTTTAAGTAAGAAGCAGGTAGACACTTTTCCAGACTCTCAAGAATATTTCTTAGCATGTGTACTGGCTATGCCAGCTTGACAAAGCTACAGTCCTTTGGGCAGAGAGACCCTCAGTTGGGAAATATCTCTATCAGTTTGGATTGTAGATTAGCCTGTGGGGGCACTTGTTGATTGTTATTAATTTGAGAGGTCTCACCCCACTGTGGGTAATGCCACCCTGAACAGGTGATCCTGGTGTATACAAGATAGCAGGCTAAGCAAGCTGTTGGGTACAAGCCAGTAGCCCTCCTCCATGACATTGCTTCCGGGTTCCTACCCTGAGCCTTCTACCCTTACTTCCCTCTGTGATGAATTATGACTTGAGAGTAGTCATAAGATGAAAATAAACTTTGTCTTTTCTAGGTTGCTTTTGTTTGTTGGCTTTTATCACAATAGTTAGACATCATGCAAGTGAGCTTTTCAGAAACTGTAGGTGGGATACTCATTTCAGTGGTCTATGTGGTCTTCCAGTTGATTACACATGGAGAGTTTTGAAGGACTTGAGAAGATTTTTTTGTTGTTTTGGTAGTTATGTAAACATTTTTTTCTGTTCTTGGTATCACCAAAATCTAACTATTTTACTAGGTTGCAATTTTTGTCTGTGAATTGCTTCAGCTTGTTCAAACACTGAGTTAGATTATTAGCAAGCATTTTACCTTTTATGTAATCTTTCCTAAGACATTTTAAAAATGTATTTTTTGAAATTAAAATACAATAACAGTGTTCTCTCGTTTCCTTTCCTTCCTCCAATCCCATGCCTTGTATCCAATTCTTTTTCAAATTCATGGCCTCTACTTTAACTTTTGTTACATGCATACATATACATGTATGTATATTCTAAAATATAATTATTTGGTGTTCTTCCCTGGGAGAAGACTGTTTCTCTTCCTCTACTCAGCATTCTTTTGTTGCTTGTGGTTCTTTGTTGAGGGCTCTTTCCTGAGGCTCCCCCCCTCCCTCCATGTTAGCATTTCTATTAGTGGTGTTTTTGTTTAGGTCTTGTTTTGGCAGCTATGTTGATAAGGTTTTATGGGTTTAGCCTTTCTGAGACTTGTAGGAGACAATTCATGGGAAACTTCTGTTGCTCTGACTCTTCCACTCTTTCTGCTCCCTTTGCACTGTGGCCCTGAGCCTTAGGTGCAGCAGCTGTGTTGTAGATGTATCCGTTGGGGCTGGACACCACGCACTCAATGGTTCTCTGCATTTTGATCAGTTGTGGTTTTTGGTAATGGTCTTCCTGTTGCCAGGACAAGTTCTCTTGATTAGGGGTTGAGGACTGAGCTTACCTGTGTGTATAAGGATAGATTAGAATATATTTAGGGATTAGTAAAGTGGTGTGGTTGTAGGTTCTCCTTCAAGACCCATAACTTTGCTAGCCCCAGGTAGTTGTCTAGGTTTCTAGTACCAGGCATGATATCCCTCCTATTGAGCAGAATCTTAAGTCCAATTAGAGAGCCAAAGTATATGTGTCACTATTGTACCCTTAGGGATATAGTGCTATGCTGTTCATTTTTTTAGTTCATAGGCATCATAGCTAGGTAGCTATATTGGTTGCTTCTCTTTCTGCTTGCATGGTGTCTTCTGGTATCATGAAAACTAGTCCTGAGGAAGGAGGCTTTCAGGTCAGAACCAGCTCAGATTCTCTGTGTCCTGTGTGATAAAGTGAAAGGTGTCTTTAGCAAAAAGGTTTGCTTTAGCCTCTAGAGGACAACCAAGGGCAACAGCAGTGACATATGTTTTGGGATTATTCTTACAATCCTAAACAAGAGCTCAAAAGTAGGCTACTCTTACCTGTTTTTAAATCATAATATTATAGTGGGACTTTCTTGGACCAGTCAGTGGAAGAATAAAGACACAGAGACTTACTATTATTTATAAAAGCTTAGGCACTATTGCTGGGCAGATTCTCAGCTATTCTAACCCAACCACTTCAGGCCTACATCCTCCCATGTGGCCTGTTAGCCCTCTCTCACTTAGTCCTGGCACCTGTTCCTTCTAGTGTCATGCTGGTGAAAACCCCCCATGTGTCTCATTCTTCTCCCAGAGACCCTCTCTCAGCCTGGAAGCCCTGCCTTTTCTCTCCTGCCAATTAAAATGGTGAGAGGAAGAGTGTTTACAAATATGAATCAGGTGATGAGCCATAAGAATAACAATGCCAAAGTCTGGACAGTACTCAGCTCTCTGCCAGTTTAACAATCAACAATTGAATATACAGAGACATCCTTCACACAGTATACAAAAGATTACCCCCACACAAATTATTTAATACTTATGTAATAATTATTATATAATATATAATAAAATTATTGTTATTGTTGTTATCTACGGCTCTTGGAGGGGAACATTGTCAGGTCACATGGGGAAATGTTATTTAAACTATATGTATATAGGTATACATAGACTTGTATGTATTATATGTAACTTAAGTAGATAGATAAAATGTGATTCCTTATGACTTTTTCAGACATACTTCCTCTTCCCTTTCTGTATCAGTCTCCCTCTCCTTCCCGAATTAGAGCCCGTGTTCTTTTCATTTCCCCATTCAAATCACTTGTACCTAATATTCCCTTCTGTTGTTCTCCCTCCACATCCATGGTTCCTTTTAATTTCCCATCACTTGCTTAAAAATCAAAACTTCTCTTAACAGCTTCATTTTTATTAATCATCTTTTTATTTCATTTGAAAAACAAACTGACATCAGCAATGTGCTGAGTCTCTAGTGACTGGTCTCTAATGGATATATATCAAGACTAACTCATGCCTGTGTCCAGTACAGTTATGACACATGTGCAATTTAGTTAAATGTAAATAGTAAGTAGATAAATATTAATGTGAAAAAGTATGTGATTAACTGCCTAGAGTATACTGAAAGTTATGGTCAGTTAACCATGGAGAAACAACAAACAATGGATGGGCGTCATTGTATAAATATCAATCTTCTTTTTGAAATAGAGTCTTATTCTATTGCCCAGGTTGCCTCAAACTCAAGTTCCAGGTCCTCCTGTCTCTGTCTAATGAGTTCTGGGATTATGTATATGTGCCACTACTGTGTGTGACTTTAAACTTTGTTTTCTTTTCTTTTTTCCTTTTTTTTTTTTTTTTTTTTTTTAATGGAACTCAGATTTTTTTTTTTTTCATTTTAAGTAAGCCCAAACTAGAAATGTGGATATTGGGTATGTGAGTAGGCATATATATATATATGTATATGTGTATATATATATATGTGTATATGTATATATATATTCATATATATATATGAATTATGTGAATTTGTATTAAAGATGGGGGCATGACCCTATATGTGAAGATTGGTGAACTGAAGAGGCATTTATGAGATTATGTGATTATTAAATGTTAACTTGCTAAGTTCCTGAGTGCTGGGACTATAGGTATGAGTGTGTGTGCATGTGTATGTGTGATTAAATATAAATACATATATTTATACACATATTTAATTACATTTCCTACCTTTCAGCATTAACTGAAAGGATTTTTACAGTTGGGGGGGTTCTTTTTATTCTTACTTGTTTATGAATATGCTATGAATTGACTCAGGGCCCATACATGCTAGGCTAGCACACTACTACTGTTCAGCACTTCTGGCCTAGTTTTTAATTCTTTATTATTGCAGGTATCAGGCATGCAGCAAAGTATAATAGTATAATAAATGTCTATCCCTGTCACCTAGTTCTAATATTTGATACATCTTCCATGTTCAGTTTACCTGTTTTCTTATATTTTTAATAAATTAGACATTTTGAAAGTAAGGAGTTTTTTTTTTAATTTCTAGAAAATAAAGACACATTCCCACAAAGGTCTCATTCTTTTATAAAATAAGAAACATTTCAGATAGTTTTGCAATGTTTTATGATGTTCATTTCATACTCTCGTTCTCCTACATTCAAGGTCTTTTAGAAATACCCAATATTTTTCTTTTCTAATTAATATTTTAGTATATTGAGGAAAGGTAATTTATCCTATGTAATATCTCATCTGACTTTATCTGAGAGCTTCTTTATGCTTTTGTCTGGCTTGTTCCTGTGTACCATGAATGTTTTTATAAGGTGGAAATTATTAAAGTTTTTTTAGTACTATATGTATTAGCTTTATATTGCCAGGATGAAAAGATACAGATGGGATGGTTTAAAAAGCACATATTTATTATCTCTTCTGTGGTGCTTTTGTTTTGTTTTGTGAGGCAGAGTCTCACTGTGTAGTCTAAGCTTACCTGCCAATCAGTCTTCCTTCTGCCAACTCCTGGATGTTAGGAATGTTGGCTTGACTTTAGGCAACTGCTGCCACACCTGGCATGTCCTTCTATGTCACAGTTCTGGAGGTGTGAGTTTTACTGAGCTGATGCTGTGGTGTCTGCAGGGTAGACATTCCGTTGACTTCATGGCTAGTAGGTGCTGCTTTGGCACATGAACCCTGTTTTATCTTCCAAACATGTAATGGTGCCTTCATTTCTGTCTCTAACTCTTCTTGGGTCCCTCTTATGATAACTGTTGTGATTGGACACATCAGGGTAATACATGAAAGTATGTATCAGTATCTTTAAACACATTTACAAAGTCGCCTTTTCCATGTAAACTACATTTATATAGGGTATAGAAATTAGAAGGTAGGATTTATTGATTCCTCCCCTCCCCCCAAGAAAACCAAAAGGTATATCCATGTATATGTTTTTATGCCTATAATATACAGTGTCCAGGAGTTTAAAGTGATAAGAACCTTTGTATTTTATCTTCTCATCTTGCTCCATGCGCCTGTCCCTATCTTTTTAAAAGTATTACTAAACCTTTTGTGTGTGAATGCTCCTTTTTGGGAAGTCTAATAAACACTACAGATCCTTTTTTCAAAACAATACTTGCTCTATATTTATCTGTCTGTCTGTCTATCTCTCTATCTATTACTAGACAGAATCTTACTTTGTAGCTTTTGTCCTCAAGCTCATTATGTAGACCAGCTGGCCTCCAACTCAAAAGATCTGCTTGCCTGTGTCTCCCAAGTACAGGAATGAAGGGCATTCACAACTGTGCCCAGCCTGCATTTTATTTTTAATTTGTAGATTAAAATAGAACCACAAAGGACATCAGTCCTCGAATCATAAGTGATATATTTTTGTGATATAGTAATATATGCACTTGCTAACATGGTAAGATAGAGCTGCAGTTTTAGTGACTTTCTTAATTTGAAGTATAGATTAGTATAAACTATTTTATATAATATCTGGGTATAGTATATATAGTATATAACCCAGGTATCTGGGGTAACTATGTTTTGTGAAGATATCTGTGATTTCTTTTCTGTTAGTGACAGAATCACAAATGCTGGTAATATATAAAGAAAATACTTAGCCGAACAGGGTGCTGCACACCTTTAATTCCAGCACTTGGGAGCCACAGGCAGACTGATCTCTGAGTTCAAGGACCGCCTGGTCTACAGAGTGAGTTCCAGGACTACCCACCCAGGCTACACAGAAACTCTGCTTCAAAAAACCAAAAACCAAAACAAAACAAACCCAAAACAACAATAAACCCCAAATGTAATTTGTCTCCATCTGTGGTAGGCTGATAAAGTTATCCAAATTCTAATGCATTCTATTAGTGTTAGTCTATCCATAAAAAAGAGCTATGCAGATGTAATTTAAATGCCAGGTTGATATTGGACAGTTTTCCAGTATTATGTGGCTAGTCCTCAAATGCCATCACATATACAGTTATATGGCAGAAGGAAGAACATTTGGCACAACACTGCATGATAGAAGCATAGGGAAACAAAGTCGGGAGAGAGATTGTGCTGTTGATTGAGGAGATGGAGGAAAGACCCATGCTTAAAAGGAATGCAGCTCTAGATGCTGGAAATGTCAAAGAAACTACCCTTTATGTTTATTCAGTACGTGTATGTGTGTGCATATACATGTCATGGCATACATGTAGAGATGAGAGTTCAGTTTGTGAGAGTTGATTTTTCCTTCTATTGTATGGATTGAACTCAGATTGTCAGCTTCTCTCCATGACTCCTTCATGCTAAACTAGTGCTCCATGGAAGATGTGTATACATTACCAGTTTTGCTGCCAGTTTGAGACACAGCTTTGGTTTTCTTTTTAACATGAGAAGACCAGTACATGGGCACAAGTTTAAACATAGGTGGAATATAAAGATACCACAACAGGTTAGTAGTTAGGAATATATTTCTTTGCCAACTTTTTACTCCAGTTCTTTAAAGTATTTTGACTTTCTGATTTTTGTTCATGCAGTTACTTTTCTGATAAATTCCACTTTTAAAATAATAAATCTATTTTTTCTTGAGAAGATACACTAGTTTTTCTAATAAGAAAGAAGTGTTTTATTGCCTTGTAGTAAAATCCTGGGTAAAGCTGGGTATGGTAGTGCATGTTGGGAGGTTCAGGCTGAAGGACTCAGTTGTAAGCTAGTGTGGTTAAAAGAAAACAAACAAACTTCTGAATGATAGCTGATTTTCTACTCTGACATAGATCTGTTTAATGTGCTGTATTAATTTTTGGTGTTACTACTTAGTGGACTATTTCTTTAAGATGTAGAGTTTGTATAGCAATAAAAAAAAGCTCACAGGGTTAACGTAGCTACATTTTTTTGAGACTCCCACAGTTTACTTCTGGCCTGACCTTTGGCTGACTAACTTTTTGCCTCAGTTTCTTCATCTGAAGATAAAATTCTACCCTATAGAACCTTATGATGATCACATGAGAAAAGAACTGGAAGTCCTTAGAATTTCCATATGGTGAACATTGAAAAGTATTACTATATTACTTCACAGAGTTTTTACTATGAACCTATGACAATAACTTCTAAAATTCCACTTTATATTGATGAATATTGGGAGTTTCTCCAATTCCTTTTGTTATGAAGCCTAAAGAAACTTATGGAGTGACTTACTTTTTTACTCCTTACTATTCATAAAAAATAGTTCATTGCTATGTGTTTTTTTTTTCTACTTATCAAAAAAAATGATGTATCTGGGTTTGGTAGTGCATGCATCTAATGTCTAGTTTAGCAAACATTTTACATGAGAACATGGCCATGAGCCTTTTTGAGATAGGATATTATATTGTAAATATTAAATATTTCCCATAGGCTCATGTCCCCAGCTTGTTATGCTGTTTTGGGAGGCTGTGGAACCTTTAGAAGGTAGGGTCTAGCTAGAGAGAAGCGGCCATTGTATATTTAAGGTATAACAATTTAGAGTATTCTATCTAAAATAGTTTACCCTCAAATACCAGGGTAATGTTTCCAGAAAACCTTTAGAGAAAGTATTATGGAACCACTTACAACATCATGATTTATGTTTCGATAAAATCTCACACTTAAAGTAATGGTACTTGGTGATTCTATTGCGTGTTTGTCACTGGGGGTTGAGTTTTAGGGTTACAGTCTGGCTCTACTTCCATATTCATAGTCACACACTTCCACTCCCAGTTAATGTAAGCAGCTTCCATATGCTTCTGCTGCTGTAGCCATGAGTCATTTCTGCTGTCTACTTCCTTTCCATGATGGACTTTGGGGGCAGGTGGGTCAGATATTTGATAGCAGCAATGAGAAAAGTAACAACTACAAAGGTTCTGTTTATATACACTTATATTAATACATTAGAGGATTTTTTTCCCTCACAAATGATATCACAGCATTCTCTGTGAGTTTAACTCTCATATATGTAATAGAGAACTGACTATGCTTTAGGCAACAAAGAATAATAAGCTGTTTATTTTGAAACATTTGTGTTCACATGTTCTTTATAAATTGTGTTTAGGGTATAGCAATTAGAACATTCCACCTAACATAGTTTACCCTGAAACAACAGGGTGGTGCTTTCAGAAAACTTTTGGGGAAAGTATTATGAAATCACTGGCCACATCATGATTTAAAATGTTTAGATAAAATCTCACATTTAAAGGAGGCACCTGGACATTCTATTTCATGTTTGCATATTTAGATACCTTCTATAGTGATATCGTGTTAATTTTTATTACTGGAAAAGACATGAAAACAGGATTATGTGGACACAGCAAAAAGAGGACACTCACTTCGTTGGTTCTGTCTAGTTACTTTTTAATTGAGATGATTGCTTCTTTACAAAAACTTGAGTTCCAAGTAGTGATTTATGCAACATATTTTCAGAGAATGATAAACGTAAGGAAGAACTTGGATGTGGTAACTCTTGACTCTGAATTATATTATTTGGGAAAAGTGGATGGAGATGAGATTCCGTTTGGTTTGGGTAGGATTGAATTTGGTGTCTTCTGTGGAAGGGATGCAGTAAAGACAAAACTTGATTTATTTGTTACTTGGAAAAGCTTTGTAAAAAAAAAAAATTAGGTTTTGCTTCTTTGATTAGTGTTTGAAGGTTACAGTTTACTGCCACTTTCAAGAGTTTGTGAATCACGGATGAGGGTGCTGGGATCTGAACTCTGGTTTCCTAATAGAGCAGTAAGTACTCCTAATCACTGAGCCATTTCTTCAGCCTCATATATAGTCTTTTGAGGTTGGCTATATTAGCATAATGTATTTGGGACACAAACATGTTTTGAATTTCAGTAGGTTCTTTTCATTGCTGAGCAATTAGTTCTCCATCCTGTGGGTATATCAACTTTTAACTTCCCAGTTGAGGTACTCTAAGAATAATGGCATGTCAGTGGTGTTCACACCTTAGTCTTCGGACTCTGAGAATATATTGCTTTATACAGCAACGTAAACTTTAGATTGAAGATTAAGGACCTTGTGATAGGGTTCTTATCCTAGATTATCTGTATGGGCCTGCTATAATCATTTGAATGCTTCTTAAAAGAGGAAGAGAGAGAGAGGAGTAAGAAAGACATAACATCAAAGGTTGAGACAAGTACCCACCTTCAGTTTTCAAACAGGGAAACAGGGATTTTGGTCCTGCAACCTCAAGGGAGATAGTTCTGTCTAGAACCTAAAAGAACAGACAATGAATCCATACCTAGTGTCCAGATCCTTTTGATTGTAGTCTAGCAAGATTCATAGTATACTTGTGACTTTCAGAATATAGTGAATTTATGCCCTGGCTGTCCTCGAACTCACAGAGATCCACCTACCTCTGCTTCTTGAGTGCTGAGATTTAAGGGGTGGGCCGCCACACCTAGCAAATTTATGCTCTTTTAAGCCATCAAATTTCTATGATTTATTATGGCAATGATTTTTAATTTTTTTATGTTTTTCTGAACAATGTTTCTCTATATAGTCTTGGGCTATCCAGGAACTCAGCTGTGTAGACCAGGCTGGCCTTAGAGCTCACAGAGATTTGCCTGCCTCTGGAGTGCTTGAGATTAAAGGTATGCACCACCACACCCAGCCATTACAGAGTTTCAAACTGCTATGTGGGTGCTGGGATTTGAACTGGGCTCCTTTGGAAGAGCTAGCCCCATTTTTAATGATTTTTTTCAACAAAGAAAGCTACAGCTAACATTTGAATCCAATGTTTTGTGTAAACAAACCTGCCTTCCTTCCTTCCTTCCTTCCTCCCTCCCACCCTCCCTCCCTCCCTCCCTCCCTCCCTCTCTCTCTCTTTCCCTCTTTCCCTCACTTTGTAGACCAGGCTGGCCTCGAACTCACAGAAATCCATCTGCCTCAGCCTCCTGAGTACTGGGATTAAAGTCATGTGCCACCACACCTGGCATCTGTTTTGTTTTGTTTTTTAATTAAAGGAAGCAGGTAGGATTGGGACTCCTGTGTCATTTTTACATCCTTGTTTGCCAACACTGAGAGTTCCATTTGTTGATTGCTTTGGTTTTAGTCTTTCTAACATGTGCAGTGTATCACGTTGTAGTTTTAATGTGCATTTTGCTAATAACAAAAGATGTTGGAATCTTGTTGCTTTGTCTGTTTGCCATCTACATGTCTTCCTCAATTGAAGGCATTTTAATATTTTATTGTTTTCTATTATGATTTTATAGTTTATCTTAGTTGCTCTTTTGTTGCCATAACAAAAGCAACTTACGGGAGAAAACTTTTTGTTTTGGCTGAGAGTTCCAGAATGGTTCCAGTTCATCATGGCATAGAACACATGGGAACTAGAGCAGGAAGCTGGCGTTTCACATTGCTTCAGCACCTCAGAAGCAAAGAAAAAACAGTAAATGGTGGTTAGCCTGAAAAATCGCAAAGTGCACCACCAGTGACTTCCGTTCTCTGTACAGTTCTTTCTCTTAAAGATTCCATAGCCTTTCTAAACACTGTCACCAACTGGAGACCATGTGTTTAAATATATGAGCCTATAGGAGAAATCTCACATTCAAACCACGGTGGAGTTCTTATCCATTCTAGATTCAAGTTGTTTTGTTGTGGACAAGATTCACTATGTTGTCGATGCTGGTCTCAACTCCTTGGCTTAAACAGTTCTCTTGTGTAGGTTTCCAAATACCTGGACTTGCTGGCACATGCTAACTGCCTTGCTTTGATACATGTTCTTTATCTGATATGTGGCTTGGAAGTATTTTCTCTTGTCTGTGATTTGGCTTTTTGTTGTCTTGATCTTTTTGGAAAAAAAGAAATATTAATTTTTGATGAAATCCAACTTAGAAATTATTTTTATTTGTAAGCCATGTTTTAAAATTATTTGGTGTGTGTGTGTGTACGCACGCTTGCAGGTGCTTGTGCCATGGCACATGGGTGGAGGTTATAGGACAACTCTGGAAAGTCTGTTCTCTTGTACTGTAGGATCATGGCTTGAACTCAGGAGTCATCTCACAAGCACTAGATGTTGGTTGAGGTGACATCTTTGCTTATCCTAGCATAAACCAGAATTTTTCTTGTGCCTTCCAAAAGTTTATAGATTTAGACATTTGGGTCTGTATCCATTCAGATATACTATTTGTATATGGTATAAAATATGTATTAAGATAACCTGTAAGCTGTCTAACTTACTAACAACATTGATTGGAAGGTTTTCAATTAGGTTTCCTTTGTTGATCTTTAGTATAAAAAAGGAGTGTATAGAAGAGTGTGGAGAGAATCCAGCATTATATCGTTTGTTTTACCCGATTTTTGCCAGTTGACCTTTGCCCTTTAAGAAAAATCAAACTGTCTTAGTCCTGTTTATGTCTTTGTTCAGAGGCTTTCCTAACACTTTTCATTTGGATAAGAAGTTGATTACTCTTCCCCTCCCTTTAGAAATATATTTTAAGGGCTGGAGAGCTGGCTCAGCCGTCAAGAATACTTGCTGCTCTTGCAGAGGACTGAGTTGAATTTCCAGCACCCACATCAGCTTCCTGTAACTCCAGCTCCAGGGAATCCGATACTCTCTTCTGGTCGCAGTTGCAGACAGACAGACACACACACTACAAGAAATATGTTCAAGATTTTGTTAATTCATATCTGATTGTTCTTGATTAATTCCATAAATTTCCTGTTGTGTTGGTGTCATTTTTAAAAAACCATTGAGTTGTAAGAAAAGAGAGAGTAGTGTCACATGAAAGTTGGACTTGTGGCAGTTTGAGAACTGACTTTAGGGCTTCAAGTGGAGTCCTCTTAAACAAGGCCATCAATTGTTAAGTTAAGCTGTGTTACAAAAGAGAATGCAGGTGGAGAAGGGAATTAGAAAACTAAAAGTAAAAGTAAGCTTATTCTTGACTTATTTCAAGTAGAATCACAAAGATCATTGTAGAACTCATAGTCCAAACTAGCTTTGTCATCCATTTTATCTCTTAGGTTCTTTTTGCTCTCCAAATGTTTAATATTCTTAGTTTTAAAGTATGTAATGTATGTGTGTAATGCAAACATTTTAATAGCCTTTAAATATAAATTGCAGGATTTTTATTCTTTCCTAGTTTGGACAATTCATATCTTATCATCTTAAAACTAGCCTCAGACCCCCCTCATAAAACTAGAAAGAAGAAACATGTATGGATGTTGTAGTTTTTTTAGACTTTAATATGTTTTTATAAATATCTTGTTTTCTCTACTGTTTAATGGAAATTTTTAAATTGTGTAAAGAACTAAACCTATGTGACAATTTTAATTCTGAAATCTATATTTTTGGAAATTTTTGTAGTTAGTTTTTATTTGTATTTATTTTATTTGCTTGTTTATTTTTAAGCAAGGTTCCCCCTATAGTTCAGGCTGGCCTCTAACTTTTGGAAATCTTTCTTTCTCTGCTTCCTTGAGTACTGGGATTATAAATGTGCATTACCATGCTCTGCTTAATAATGATTTTTAAATTTTAAATCATTGAAAGCTGCTTCTGAAATTTAAAACAAAACAAAACAAAACTGGCCTTTCATTTTTCTGCCACAGGGTGGCATACTGTACCTGCTTATCAAAATTATATTTTGTGACTTCAACAGCCTGATCAAACCTAAAGTAGAGTTTTATATATTTTCTCATTGGACATGTAAATACATTGTTTATAACAGTAGATAATCTTTATTTAAACATTTTATTTGGAAGTAATTTTAGACTTAATACATTATAAAAATCAGACTAGTAAAGGAGAATCCTTATAGCATATATCTAGATTTAATTATTAACATTTTATTGTTTTACACACCTTCTATCTGTATATACTTTAAAAGACTTTAATATTATTGTGTATGTGTGCATAATGAGTCTCTGTGTGTACACATGTGGAGGTCAGAGAATAAGTCTTTCCTCTCTGCTCTTTGCATAGGTTCCAAGGATTGAATTCAGGTCTTCAGGCTTGGGTGGCTAGCACCGTTGCCTGCTGCACTGTGTGTAATTTTTGTGTGTGAATGAATGTTTGAGGCTTAAATCACATTATGATGTGACTCATTACCCCTAAATGCTGCTTGTGTTTTCAGAAGAACAGACATGGACTTTCTATAACCATGAGCATCAATTTCAGGAAATTTACCTTTCAGAAAAGGCCTTTATCCAATCTGCCATCAGTATTTCAGTTTCGTTTTTGATTTAGTTTAGTTCGGCCTTCAGTCCACCTCCAGTCAGGTCAGTTGTAATATTTAATTGTCATGGCTGTTTAGATTCCTTTGACCTGAAATATTCCCATAGCCTTTTATCTTTCATAATATTGACATTGAACTCCCCTTACTAAAAAGCGTTACTCATTTCAGTGATAGTTTTATCTGAATGGTTCATCATAAAAGCTGCACATTCTCAGCTAGATTGCACAGACTTTGTTGTCATCTCTGGAGTATTACATATGTCCTGTGTGCTTTTTACTGGTGTTAGCGTATTGTTTTTTGTTGTTGATAATTTTGGGTGGATAAATTTTATATTTAAATTAATATAAATTAACTGATACTTAAAAGCACAAACACTACAGATTTTAATGGAACACTTTGTCATATTTTGATGCAAGTACATAGTTTTGTGGGTTTAGGTACATGCATGTGTAGCTAAAGAATTGTGTGCCATTTGAGGTTGTATAAAAGCAAATGTTTTCTTTAAAGGTTAATCAGCAGTCAGAGTAGGTAATATCTGAGTTTTCTGAAATGCTTGAGGTCGAGAATTTTAACTTTATTTCTGGCAGAGCTCTGTATTTTGTCCCTGGATTATCAAGGAGAAAAAATTTTTGATACCCTTTTCCTGCCAGTTATTGTAGTGAAGGAATAATTTCTGAGTAGGTGACATTAGACAGCAAAGAAACATTAAAAAGAGGAGTCAGGGCAACTACAAATCTCACAGAAGTTATCAATAGTAACAAAGCCAAATAAGTTTTTTATATAAATAATGCTGTTTCTGCCTCATCCTCCCATGTGGTAGAATACTGATGTGTACCACCATTCCTGGCTCCAAACACATGATTTGGATCTCCGTTTGAGTTTGGGTTTGTATTAGTGAATTTTTTAAATAAAAAATAAACATATACTTGCCAACACATTGATTGTAAAGAGTAAACTTGGCAAATAAATATTTGCAATTCTATTTTATTCTCCGGTTACTTGGAAAACTGGTTACTGTAAGCTGCATGAAATAGTTTGGTAACTAGCAACATTTCCTAACTGATTGCTGTAATGCTTCTTTCAGGATAGGAATACAATTCTCAGAGGGTACTATTTATCTGATTTGAGAAGATCAGTACTTATCTTTCTTGAATACTCACAGATAGTGTCTTGACTCTGTTGAAAAGGAGTTTGTAGTATCAGCACTGAGACAGTACAGCACTGTGTGCCGCTCTGATGCAGGTTGTGCAGTGAGACTTTACGCTCTTAATTTAATCTGTTTACTTAGATTACATATGTATATTACATATCAAGTGTATTTTTCATATACAGTAGACATCAAAGCATTTGAGGTATGAAATTAGATGAATATAAAGTAATTTGAGTGCTAAAATACCCATTACATTTAACTGTGAAAACTGAAAAATTATTGGATACTGCTGTGAGTTGTGATTTCTTCCATCAGCTACCCTATAGAGTTTTGGGAGAAAAAAATTGCTTCCATGTTCCCCTAGGTTTTTCCCCTTGATTTCATAAAGAAGTACATTGCATAAATTGAGTGCTAGTTTATTATTGCTTCTTCTGACACATGAATATATGGTTCTGAGTCTTCCTAGTACTAAATTATACCCTGGGGCTTGGAATTCATCATATCTCCCTGGTACCTAACATAATTTTAAGAACTTGGACATTAAATGTTTGAATACTGTTTTAAAATTTTTTTATTTTTATTGCTTAGGCAAGATACCTGTGTAGATTCTACTTCATCCCTGAGAGAAAACAAACAACCAGAAGGTTTGGAATCAAAACAAGGTATGGATCAAATACTTAATTTATATAGCTTTTATGAATCGTAAATTTCCAGTCCGAAAATTCACTCTGTTATGCAGAGAGGGAAATGGAGTACCATATTTGTCCATGATTGTGTCTTCTTAGCTGCTGGGTGACCTGAGTGTTATGTGGTTGGTTACAGGTACCACCAGAAAGGGTTTACTGTCTTGAATGGTTTTATTTCAGTGATTTTTATGTATTTTCAGTTGCAAGATGGAGGTAAGTTAGCTGGCTATCTTTGGGTTACATGTGGGACAAAGATGATAACTTTGTAGGTTAACTACCCCTAGTCCCTGTGCCAAGATATTTTTCCTTATTTACTTTATTCTTTAAATCGGTTTTGACATAACCAGCTAGTAGATATAAAGTGGTAATATTTATTTAAGCCTTACAGACCAATGGGGTTAATTATTTAAATGCTTTAAAAAATTCTTTTCATCTATACTAGGAAAATTGAAAGTAAATGATATTTTTAATTGTTCAAATATCATCTCATGTTTTTTTCTATTCGTAAAATGATAACTTAAAATTTAGAGAGAAGCAGATTTTTATTTCTTTTAGGCAGAAGTCCTGAAGATTCACTTTGGTACTGATAATTGATTAACAAAGTGAAAAATGTATACTTTTTTAATCTTTTATATATATATATTTAATATATATGTAAAATCTAGATTTTTAAATGCATTGGTGTTTATTAATATTTCTGATGCTCTTGGAAATTTTCCAATGCTTTTTAGAAATTCTCTTGTATTAGACTCCTAAGTAGCCAGAGAAAATTGTATATTTGACTGAGTGTCCTCACAGAGAGAAACTGAGATTTGGTTTATCAGCATTTCTTTGTCATTGAAATACAAGTTATAAACACACTGTTTCAATTGGTATAATTATGATCATCTAACCCTCTTTGCATTTCACATATAAGTAGACCATAGTGCTATTGTGTCTTTTTCTTTTCTTTTTATTTGTGAAACAGGGTCCCACTTTCTAGCCAGGCTGCCCTTGAACTTATTATCTTCTTGCCTCTGCTCAGGAGTGCTGTGGATAGGCATGTAACCATCACACTCAGCCTGCTTTTATCACTTTCCTTTGTTCCTACAGTTCTTGGTATCGACTGAGCATGTGAGTATGCTATTAGATCATCTAGGAGAAAATATTATCATACAAAGAATAGAAAAGGCAACAATGAGGCAGGTTGATTTTGGTTCTAGTACAGAAGAAGCCACAAACAGTGCAGCACAACTTATACCAAGGCTAATTTTCTTTCTTTCTTTCTTTCTTTCTTTCTTTCTTTCTTTCTTTCTTTCTTTCTTTCTTTCTTTCTTTCTTT
>CAJQZJ010032273.1:4449931-4459994 GCA_907164525.1 Lophiomys imhausi | reverse complement strand
TTTCTTTCTTTCTTTCTTTCTTTCTTTCTTTCTTTCTTTCTTTCTTTTCTTTCTTCAAGGCAATTTTCTAAGGGAAGATCTTTTTGACTCCATGTTCATACATCCAGAGTTCTTAAGAACTCCATTGGAATATCAGTAGCATGTTTTGCTGTGATTTTCCTATAGTAACACTTGAAAACCAGTTGTGGAAAAGCCAAGAGGAAGAGAAAAGACCCAAGAAGCAACATGTCAGAAATTGTATGCATTTTGTATTTAGGAGCCTGTAGACCTTACTGAGCTTCCCACGTAAGCATGGGAAGCACACTGTTGGCACCAGGCAGACATAAGAAGGTGAGGTCAGATCATAAAAGGATTGCTCTGCAGAAGTTTTTGTTCAGATTGCAACTAACCTGTAGAAAATGGTTATGTTTTCAGAGGGTTTTTGTTGTTGCTGTTGGTTTGGTTTTTGTTTTGTTTTGTTTTTTTTCCCATGGATGAGGGTGGAACCCAAGAAGGAATTCATGTAGCTAGGCAAGTGGTCTATCATTGAGTCACAATCCAGTTCCACCCACTTTTAAAAGAAAACAGAAGTAATGTTTTTTAGAAAATGTTTGTAAGTAAAATATAAAATGCTTTGCTGCCTAGTAGGATAAGCATGAATTATCTGGAAGCTTTATTTATGCAGAACATCTTTCAGGTAAATTCTAGTATAGCTGATCTGAACCAGGTTGTAATTAACTTCATGGAGTTACCTAAGAAACCATGGTTCATTAAGAAACAGAAATCCCAGCAGGCTCAAAGAGATAGCTCTTCCTCTTTTATTTTCTAAATGAACAAATTGTTTTCTATTGGTAACTTATAAAATTCTGAAAATGAAATACTGTTTCTGTAACTTGTCCTACATAGTCAGCCGTTCTGCTCACAATAAACCTTGTGAAAATAGAGCATGACACTCCTTGGAAATGCATTGCCATTTTAACGGCTTAGTCATTGAAGATTAATCATTCAAGGTTAGTTAGTTCTAAAGTTCAAGGGACCAAAATATGAAGTAACACTGAGTTTTCTGTTTGTTCTTTCAGAATAAATTTTATTATGACCTATTATTTCTATATAGAACAGACACATTATTTAAATTACCTTTTCAGGTTTTTCCAGCTTCTGAAAGGCTCAAGTGTGATTTGAGTAGTTACCCACATAGGACTCAAGCATCCAGTCTCAGGTAGTTAAGTTGGTGTTTCTTTGTCAAATGCTGATAGGAAATAGTATGTCTGAGGCTAGCAGTACTTAGGATGAGTATTGAGTTTGTAAACTAACCTTTACCGTACTGATGCTAATAACTAAAGTTCTACTTTTACCATGAAAATATTATTTAAATATACGTATAATATTGTTTGATTGGAACTATAATAAAATCAAAACTCTTCTGTTAGAAATAATTTCTTAAATCATTTATTTTCAGCCAGAGAATAGTTATATGAGCATTATAAACTATAGTTTTATTTTTTAGCACAACTGTGTGTATGAGTATGTACCTGTATAAGCTTACTGTGAGCTTAGGATCTTAAGGGTTTCTAGAATATCAGTGATTGTGCTGCTGAAAAGACCTAGAGCTGCTTTTAAAATAGTCATGGTATATTTAAATTTTAAAAATGGGTCATTTGTGCTATAGCTTGAAAAATGAAAATTCTGTATGATGAAGGTAATGTGTAGGAAACAGTTTTTAAACTTTTAAGTCCATCTTTGCTAGTGTAATGAGTTATTTTCTTACAGACTTATTTATGAGGACATTCAACAATATTAAAATACAGGTCTATATTTAAAGTATTTATGTGTTGGGATATATGTAGCTTACAAATTATTGTAATTTTAAAAATTAAGTTAAATTTATGCTTGCATTACTTCTTTAAAGTTGTAATGTTAACTGAATTAAAACTACACTTGAGAAAGTTTGGATATTTAGGTTAATGAGAAGAGTTGAGTTTTGTTATTATTTTTTTTTAAATACTTTATTTTTTTTTCTTCAAGTTACATCTCAGTCACAAACCCCTCCCTATTCCCCCTTCCTATCCCGCCCTTCCACCCTCTTCCCCCCAGAAGTGTTATTATTTTAAAGCATTTGAAAAGTTGTTAAATGGAAAAGTGATTAGTTTATTCTGTATTTCTCATAAGAATGAAAGTACAGTAGATAAACTTAGTATTAGACAAAACTTTGAAGTGTATTGCTGATTTCAGAAGTATCAGAAGATGCATTGGATTGCTTCAAGTTCCTATAAAGCAAGGTGCTTGACTGAAGAGTGCGTCAACCACCACCGGGTGGTGCTGTTGTACAGCAAATGCAAGCAAGGCGTGGCTCTTTGGCCTTGGTCTTGAAGTTTCCTTTCAATTGTGTGGTTTTGTAAAGAGTGGTGTCTACTGCATTGTTTGTACTTGGCCAGAGTATCTAATATGTTTTCTTTCTTTGCTTAATTATAGAGCAAACTATACAAACTTTTTTCTGTTTTCTCTACTTTTTTGTTATATTAGAAAAAAAGGAAGCTCAATTCAGTCTTTAGTCTATTTGATGGTTCTTTGACATATATTCACTGGGATCTAGTCATTAAAAGAAATAATATAACCATGCAGTACATAAAATATCAGTGTCAGTAAGGCATTCACTGTATTTTACTTGGCATCTTATATATTCATTTTTCAATGTGAAATTACAGACATGCATACATATATAAAATATGCACATAAGATTTTTGCCTTGGTTAGACTCAAATCTTACCATTAAAAATATCTAGTTGACTCTTATACCTATAATTGATCCTTTGGATTCATGAGTTAATGAATATAGACAGCATTAAGGATTGCTTGGTTGTCCTAGGAGTGAGGCTCAGCAGTAGAGCACAAGCCTAGCATATACAAGGCCCTGAGTTTCATCCCAAACACTGCAAAAAAAAGAAAAAAAGAATTTGAAAGGCAGGCTTGTATAGGAATAATATGTAAGGCAGGCTCTAATAGAAACAAAATGTTTTCCAGTGGTTAAGCTGTGTGATGAAAGCTTTTATTTTAAATGAGCTTTCAGCCATTCAGACCAGTGGTCACCAACTTATGGTTATCATTTCGAGGGATATAGGAAAAAAATGCCAAAATTTAAAAGTAATCAATAGCATAAGATAATTATGTTTTGAGTCTTTGCCTTTAATCTTTTTTATTTTATATGTGTACATATATAAAGTGTTTATAATTATAATAGTATAATTTTATTCACAATTTATGTGAATATAAAATATATGTGCTAGACCGGGTATTTAAAGATGTTTTCCCTTACAGAGAGGCAAACTGGCTATGGACTGTCAACGAACTGCAGGGACTAGAGAGTGGAGAGATGGCACTGGTGGCTCTCAGCCTTCCTAACACTGCAGGGACTAGAGAGTGGAAAGATGGCACTGGTGGCTCTCAGCCTTCCTAACACTGCAGGGACTAGAGAGTGGAGGGATGGTAATGGTGGCTCTCAACCTTCCTAACACTGCAGGGACTAGAGAGTGGAGAGATGGTAATGGTGGCTCTCAACCTTCCTAATACTGCAGGGACTAGAGAGTGGAGAGATGGCACTGGTGGCTCTCAACCTTCCTAACACTGCAGGGACTAGAGAGTGGAGAGATGGCACTGGTGGCTTTCAACCTTCCTAACACTGCAGGGACTAGAGAGTGGAGAGATGGTAATGGTGGCTCTCAACCTTCCTAACACTGCAGGGACTAGAGAGTGGAGAGATGGCACTGGTGGCTTTCAACCTTCCTAACACTGCAGGGACTAGAGAGTGGAGAGATGGTAATGGTGGCTCTCAACCTTCCTAATACTGCAGGGACTAGAGAGTGGAGAGATGGCACTGGTGGCTCTCAACCTTCCTAACACTGCAGGGACTAGAGAGTGGAGAGATGGTAATGGTGGCTCTCAACCTTCCTAACACTGCAGGGACTAGAGAGTGGAGGGATGGCACTGGTGGCTTTCAACCTTCCTAACACTGCAGGGACTTAGAGAGTGGAGAGATGGTAATGGTGGCTCTCAACCTTCCTAACACTGCAGGGACTAGAGAGTGGAGGGATGGCACTGGTGGCTCTCAGCCTTCCTAACACTGCAGGGACTAGAGAATGGAGAGATGGCACTGGTGGCTTTCAACCTTCCTAACACTGTGACTCTTTAATACAGTTTCTCATGTTGTGCTGACCCCCAACCATAAGATTATTTCATTGCTACTTCATAACTGTAGCTTTGCTACTGTTATGAATTATAATGTAAATATCTAATATGCAGGATATCTGATATGTGACTCCCAAAGGGGTTATCACAGGTTGAGAAGAAAATTATCTAGCAGCTAGACAAAGGAGAAGAAGTGTCAATGAAGCAATTTGTATCTCAGATTAAGTTCTAGAGGTCTATTGTGGAACATCATGATTATATATCATTGTGTTAATTGGATTCTTGAAAATAACTGAGAGAATAGATCCCAGATATATTTATGGGATATAATATTGGCTAGTTTATTAATTATGCCAGAATATATTGGTATAACAAATACTGTGCTGTGTGTCATGTCATCTTTACTTGTCAGTCATACCTTAAAACTGGAGGAAAATAGTTGATAATGACTTACTTTTTATTTCTAACATTTTTTAAATTATATAAAATATTTTATTGCCATTTAATAGAAGAATTAAGTATCTTGTTGCCATTATTGATCTAATATATATAGTCCTGCATTGGAAGAAGCTAAAATAGGTAGATAGAGATTAAGAGTAAAGATAATGAAGAAGTGAATTTGCAGTTACAGAGGCATTCAAGAACTAGCTGAGGCAATGCATGCCTTAATCCCAATACTCGGTTGAAGCTGGAGGAGAATAAATTCTTTGCCAGCCTGGACTAAATAGCAGACCCTAACAGGGAGTAAATGGGGCGAGTTTTGCTAAAAAGAGCTTCACAAGCATAAATGAAAACAGTTAATGGAAAGTTACGAGAAATCAAATGCCACAAGAGGCTTTTACTGCTTAGACAGGAAAGAAGTCATCAGCTAATGAAGTAGCATTTGTTGCTTATGAATTTTAAATATCTTCCTTGTATGTATTGCCACAGAAAAATCTGGATGGGCAAATGAACACCTTAACTCCTTCTTAGAAGACCTACATGTGTTTGTGGTGCGAGTGTTAGAGAACCATAGGAGACCAAGGAGAAAATTGTACAAATAAGTCTGGAGTTGGGAGCATAGGCGAGTGTGTACTATTTTATTTTTAAAAGTTGCATCTAATTCCTTTTCTTCTGAGCTCCTGTTTTATGTTTTTACTCAGCTTTAACAAGTAGGTTGTCACGCAGATTCTGAATGTGAATTAATATCTTTAAAGGGTTGGTCAAGTGAGAAGAAATTGCAGTGTAGGCCAGCCTGGCAAGACCCTGTTCCTTCCCACTACCAGGAAAAAAAAAAGTGTACTTTATCATGTCTTTGAGCTTTTTTATGCATCATTACCAGAGTGGAACCAAACAGTATTCCTTCTACTTTAAAAATATTTTGATTGCTGTTCATATTATTTTTCTGAGATTGGGTCTTACTATATCGACCCATGCTACCATGACTAGATTTTTTAGAAATATGGGTTTTAGGGATCTGTGTTGTAGGGATAGGACTTAGATCCTCATGCTTCTATGACACTTTACCAATAGAGCTCTCTCCCAAGTCTGTGGCTGCTACTGCATGTGACTTCTGTTCATTGGTTCTTCTGAGACATTTGGCTTGTCAAAAGAGCATAATAATTGATAACCTAATACCACATGTTCATCCCTGAAAACATACATACAAGTAACATTATATAGACTGAAAAGGATGTATTTGTGTATTTAGGAGTATATGTGAATATACAGAAAGAGAAAAGAGAAATGATGTAATTATATTACAGTCACAAAAAATGAATACAATTTTTAAAATGATCGTTAAATGTCTTCTGGATTGTATCTTTTAAAATTTTTGAACTTATCTCCACATCTAACAACATTGCTGTTTATTGCTAGGCACTAGGACTAGAGAGAAATAAAGTGTCCCTGGCTTGGAAAGAACTTAAAGGAATGTATACTTTATTTTTCATATTTGCCTGTTTCTGACTCTGTATATGGCCTTTTCTCCTGTTGAGAATGATGAACTCTGCATTGTTAGCATCAGCCCTGTATTTGTATACAGGTCTTATTTTCCTTTGATAACATACATTTTTTCATCTCCTACCGAACCGTTCTCTCCCTTTCTTGTCAACTGTTGCTATGATCTAAGTCCCTGTTTACTGCTCATACTGACCTCCTAGCTGTGTTTGACCCTTTGATGATTTTCCTTTTCTAGGAATTGTCTTCCTTCACTCTTCTTTCTCAGTCTCCTCTTCCTAATTTCTAAAGAGTGAGTGACTCAAGATTTAATCTTTGAACATTTTCAACATTCCATAGATGGTGATCTTAAGTAGTCCTAAGACTGACAGGAAGAAAGCCTGCGCTCTTGTCTGCACTATTGGTGTTTGCTTTCCAATTCATCACATGAGTCTTCCACATGCCAATTATGTTTTGATCAAATGTTATCCTACCTGTCTAAACTAGTTAGAATACCCCCCACTCCTTTCCAAAGCTCCTAGACCTAATATACCTTGACTTTCCTAGGAATTGGTGCTGTGTTTACTGGGCTGTAGTTTCAAAGAAGTCATTTTCATTTGATAACTGGTGCTGAACTGCTCTATTATGTGTCTAGTTCACAGCCTGTCTTACAGTATAGATGGAAAGCTGTCAGTTGTGACTGGGTTTCAGTACTTGTGATCTGAATGTCTGTATCTGAGATTTAAGTTCATTTGTGCCCTTAGGAAACTGGTTTAGGTAAAACCAAAACCAAACAACCAAACAGTTCCAAATCTGTGAAGCTGCCCCAGTTTACTGTTTCTGTCTCGTCTCTTCTTGGTACAGAACTGGTCAGTACTTGATTCCTACCACTGTTGCCTGTTTAACACTGCTAGTTATTGTTTACAACTTGTCAAACATTTAGGGTACCCAAGTGTTAACTGCCATTGTCCTTACTCAAGTAGCTGCTTACCTGGTATTTTTTCTATTTACATCTATCTTCTTTAAGTAGAGTGCTTCGTTAGGCAAAGGTTTATATATGTCTTTGGTTCCTTTAAGTCTTGAGTACTAGTCTGTAGAAATTGAACTTAAGTAAATTATTTTGAATAAGTAAGGCAATAGATGGATAAAAGTGGTGTGTGTATATGTATGTATGTGTGTGCGTGTGCTTGAGTGTGCATGCCATTGTGTGAATGTGCAAGTCAGAGGACAGTTGTTTTCTCCTTCCACCTTCGAATACTTCGATTACACTCAGATCATTAATCAACCTTGATGGAAAGCACCTTTACTGTCTGACCCATCTTGCTGGCCCGTAGTCTGTGTGTTATTCTTCATACAGGAAATGTGAGCACAATGTCCAGCATTGTAGGAACAGTATTGACTTATTACACCTACTTTTCCAGTGCCTCCCCAGAAAGCACATGGTTCGTAAGCTTGGTTTTTCTTTCTGTCCTCACTAAGATGGCCATTCCTTGTTTGTTTCCCTTAGTGTTTGGCTTGATTCTCACTACCTGTGTGGTGAGGCTCCATACCAACCTTCTAAGTTGATGAATGATTACGACCTCTTTAAAATGTGGTTGTAATAGTCAATTCTCTGTAGGTCGCATTTCCTTTAACGCTTCATAATGTAGGTAATTATTGTTTATTGAACTTTATATAGCACCTCCTTTACACCTCTAAGCTGCCTTTCTCCATGAGAAGTATGCCTTTCTTCTGACCATTCTGAAAAACACAAACAAAAAACCAAAACCTATGAGATGCTTTTGTGATTTCCACCTTCATTTTAAGGTGATAGTTCACCAACCCCACACATGGTCCTTCTACTTTTTATATTTCTTGAGGAAAGAATGAATGTGGGAAGAACTGATACTGCTCATTATTTTTACTATGTCTTCAGTCAGAATATTCTTAGTTTGGGGAATGATTTGTGCATGTTCAATGAAATAGTCTGCCAATTTTTAGCATACTGATAATGATTGAGTTTGCTTTATAAGTGTATAAAGAGTACTTTCATATTTTTATGAGTTTACATATATTTAAATAAGCAAAAGCAATGCTATAGGCAATATGCCCAAGTGTGAAATGAACAACAAATCTGAGCATAGGATCTGGATAGATTGTGAAGTACTGAGATGTCACTAATAGGGAGTATTCGTGTGAAGACTAACCATTAGTGTTGCCTTATGTACAGGGGCATAGGGCTCACCGCTGGAGCTTGAGTGCCTGTGGGAGCTTGTCCTTGAAGAAAACTCACTCTTTTAGCAGGTGACTGCCTGTGGTTCTTCAACTAGGTTCGAGACCTTATGAGCTCTTCCCCTATTCTTCTGGGATGCCAACTGATGTGGTTTTATGTAGACAAACATACTGTTGTGAGTTCATGGGAGTGACCTCCCTGTTATGTCCAGAAGATACTGTTTAAAGCAGTCCTCCTGATCCTCAGCCTCTTAGAATATTTCCATCTCCTCTTCCTTGATATTTCTGAAGCCTTGAGTGTAGGGATTGTGTTATAGGTGTCCTGCTGTAGGGATGGGTACCCATAATTATGTATACTCTGTACTGTTGCCACTTGTATTTTTCTCTAATAGTCTCCATTAGCTACAAAAATCTCTTGCTTTTCTTTTCTTTATTGAGATGAGGTCTCACTTTGTAGCCCAGATTGGCTACAACTCAAGATTGAACTCAAGATCTTCTCTCAATCCCCCAAATACTGCTTAATAGTGTTTCCCACCACCCCTTACTTAAAAAAAATTTTGTTAGATTTAAAGATTTTATATGTAAGAGTATGTATGCCTAGGGCTCATGGAATTAAGGATGATTGTAAGTCACTGTGTAAGTGCTGGGATCTGAGCCCAGGTCCTCTGAAAGAGCAGCAAGTGTTCCTATCCACTTAGCCATTTCTCCAGCCCTATTCCCTAAACTTACTATTGCAAATTTTCAATTTTGCCAGTCCTACCCCTCAGAAAATCCTAGTTTTTCTGGTCGGTAAAAAGTGGCATCTTATTGGGTGTGGTGGTGCACATTTAATCCCAGCATTTGGGAGGCAGAGGCAGGCTGATATCTGTGAGTTCAAGGCTAGCCTGGTCTACAAAGTGAGTCCAAGACAGCTAAGGGCACACAGAGAAACCCTGTTTTGGGGGAAAGTAGTATTTTTTTGTTTTGTTGTTAGAAACAGGGTCTCACTATGTAGACAAGGCTGGTCTTCAACTCCCGAGTGTTGTAATTAAAGGCATGCTCTAAGATGCCTGCTAAAAAGCAGTATCTTAAATTTGCATTTCCTTAATTAGAAAATATGTTGCAAAAATTTTTTTTTCATGTAATCATTGGTCCTTTGTGGTTTTGAATTTTGAAATGCCTGACCTGCTGCTTGCTACCCTTTGTTCTTGTTTCTTGTTCTCAATGATAGATATACATAACTATATATTTCTATATTTTTCCTTTTTACAAAAGTAGTTTGGTATTGTTTTCCTGAGTCCTGTCCCTGCTTTTCTTTCTTCCTTCCTTTCTTTTTCTTCCTTTCTTCTATTCATTTCCTTTTCCCTCCCTCCCTCCCTCCCTCCCTTCCTTCCTTCCTCTCTTTCATTCCTTCCTTCCTTTCCCTCTCCCTCTCCCTCTCCCCTCCTCTCCATCCCCTCTCCCTCTCTTCTCCTCTCCCTGTCCCTCTCCTTCCTTCCTTCCTTCCTTCCTTCCTTCCTTCCTTCCTTCCTTCCCTCCCTCCCTCCCTCCCTCCCTCCTTCCTTCCTTCCTTCCTTCCTTCCTCTCTCTCTTTTCTTTGTTTCTCTTTCTTTCTGTACCAGGGAATCTACCTAGGGCCTTGCACAGGCTAGGCCAGCATTGGCCACTGGGCTGTACCCCTAACCCTAGGGCTTTCATTGAAAACTGTCATTGTTGTTTCTTTGTGGGGTTTTCTTCTGTTCTCTCTGTCTTTCTTTCTTTCTTTCTTTCTTTCTTTCTTTCTTTCTTTCTTTCT
>CAJQZJ010032273.1:4407935-4449921 GCA_907164525.1 Lophiomys imhausi | reverse complement strand
TCTTTCTTTCTTTCTTTCTTTCTTTCTTTCTTTCTTTCTTTCTTTCTTTCTTTCTTGTTAATTTACATTTTTGTGCTATTATTTTTTAGATATTTCTCTCCTATGTGACTTCTTGCCTTTTGCGGGAATTTGGACAGCTGTGTAAATAGTCCCTCTCCTAGGTTTTATTTCTTGGCTTTATGTAATATGTACTATCAGAAGGTTTCACAGGCAGGCTAGTATTTAATGTTATAAGTAATAACTGAATTAACTTATAATATTATAAGCCCTTACAAGTGTTAAATATGCTAACATAACTTAAAATGGCTTTTTAACTTTTATGAGTCACACTGTGATGTTATCAGTGTTTTTCTGTCTATTTGCTTTTATTGACTGTTCTCAAACATTTATGAAAAATCAAGTTTATGACCTGAAATATTTTCTCCTTACTTAATTTGTGGAAACTTGTAGTTTTCAAACAGTGAAATTTGTTACAGATTATAGTAAATTATAGGTATTACATTTTAGCTTTTCCTATTCTGTAGTACATACCTTTTTATTTATATCCTTGGTATGTTACTTGTGTGTGTTTCAGTACATGCACAGCATTGGAGATCAAACCTATAACCTTGGCCCAGAAGTATATTTTTAAGTGGATAGATAGTGGTGACTTTTCTTCTCTGTGGCAGTAAAATGTTTGAAGGGTATAAGGTGTTGTGTTTAGTTCTCAAATATTTAGCCTTTATGCTCTTGTTCCATGTTCTTACCTGTAGCTCATCAAATAATGTAAACAGATATTTCTTTTAAATCAGACTGTTCACCTGTGTCAGTGTTTAATTTGAGTAATGATTGATTCATATTTCTGTCTAGATACTGTGTCTAGATGGATTGGTTTGTTATTTAAAACTTTTTAGTACTCATGTTCAGAGATTGAGATATGAATCAAATAGGTAGGACAGAAAGAAGATAGCAAGAAAATGAACAAAAGAGAAAAATGATGAAAACATATGGGCCAGAGGACAATGTAATAGGATGTACATTGGCACGAAATTGGCTGCAGCATCAACTCTAAGAGAAAAATGCTTAGGAAATCCCTATAATTTTTGTTACTTTTTCCTTTTTTCCTTTTTCTATCACTGTAGCCTAGCCGAGCTCTTAAGGTCCTTTAATCCTTTCACATAACCAGCTTGCTCCATTCTTTTACTGCTTTTCTCTCAAGAGCTTATGTGCTCTGTAATATGAGGGGGTCTCCCATCTAACTAGAAGAGCAGAATTAATATAAGGAACATATCATAGACTCTTGTCTCCTGTGAATAAAGTTACTTTAATTATTCTGCAGCTCCATAACATCAGCAACTTAAGTCTAATTTTTTTATTGATTTTTTTCCCTGTACTGTTTTTGATTATTATTTTTTTATAGTTTTAGTTAATAGTTTGAATTTTTATTCTCATTTTAATTGCATGTTTGTTATTTTAACTCTCGCTTATATGTATTTTATTTTTCTTGTTGGATTTTAATAATGTTTGTATATATCATGCATACATCAAAACCTTTTTTTTAAAGATCTTTAAAAAAAACTTGAGTAATTAACTGGACTTAAGTACTAGTGCTTTTAGAAAGTCCAAATATGTAGTTAGCTTATGAAACAAGTTTTGAGATTCTTACAAAAATTCATGGTACATGAATATGTCTATTATGAAGAAAGTTTGAATGTAAATTTCTGAAAAGTAATTCTAAAGCTTTATTAAAGTAGATACCACATTATCTGCTTAAGCTTTTCCTACCTACTAGATTTTTTTTTTTTTTTTAATTTGAGGCAGGGTTTCTTTATGTAGCCCTGGCTGTCCTGAAACTCAGTCTGTAGACCAGGCTGCCCTCGAACTCACACAGATCCATCTGCCTCTGTTTCTTGAGTTCTGGGATTAAATGTGTGCGTCACCCCCACCCTGCTCTTACTGACTAGATTTTATTTAAAAGAATAGAAATAATTTACCTTTTAGATTGTTACTATAACATTCTTGTGAATTTATGTCTAAACCTGATGGTAGGACTTTGTGGAACTCTTCTATAACATAATTTGGCACTCACTTTGCCCTTAAAACATGCCTGTGCACGCTGCGTGCACATGTGTGCACACACACACACCTGTGTGTATGTATATGTGCATCCAGAGTGAAAGTACAGAAGGATAGAACACATAATCACACAATTTTAAGGACTTTAAATGAGGCATTTAAGATAATCACTTCTTTGAAAATTATCTATAAGCTTTGCCTTTTCTGCTTTATAAGACACAAGAAAAATCCTTAAAAGTCTTCATTCACTGTTGAGAAACCACAGGAGCAGATTATCTTGGAAATTTGTTCATATGTTTACAGGTGACGATTTTAAAAAGAGTGTTACTGACTGATTGTACTGATGAAACTTAAGAAATAGTGGAGAAACTAAAAATGATATTGATACCTTCAAATAATGACTTCTAAAAATTGTTTCCTTTCAATTTTGTGAAAAAGTACATATGTTCAATCATTTCAGGTGTGTAATGCTACAGAGGTTCGGTATCTATGGTGTACTTATAATGAACACATGCCACCTGAGAATGTCTTCAGCATCATCATGTTGTAGAGAACTCAAGCTACTTGGATTTGATAGTTTGGAATGTGAGCAGAGATCACCCAGTTTCTTTAGTGGTAGAATAGATATGCTGTTGTTGATAGAAAAGAAAAGCTGTAAAGCATTTGTTTGTTTAAGTGTTTGAAATACACTAAAATTTTTTTCTTGACTAAGTTTTTGCCCTATGAGATACTGGGACTGAATACATGAACATTTTGATCCTGAATTTCTGGTGATACTGATTTTATAAGGCATTTTGCTATCTGAGTTCAGGGCAGAGTGACTCTTGAGCTGTGGTTACTTCATAAACAAGCCTAAATAAACAGGCTTTAAAATTTTGTCCAATTAAGTGAAAGTGTGTGTGTAGTTTGGGGCTTCTTAGCCCCAGAAAGGTGTTTGATGCTGTCTTCCTCCTGAGGAGGAAAGGAACATGATTTGAGTATGAAATGTCCCCACAGACTCCTGTTGGGACTCCTTAGTCTCTCATGGATGCTGTTTTGGGAGGTCGAGGAGCTTTTAAGTGCCCAGTCACTGGAAGCAGGTCCCTGGGGATTTATCCCAGGAGATCTGTCCCTGTCCTTCCACCTGTTCTCTTCCTATTTGCCATGTAACTGTGGAATGAAGTCTCTGAAACTGTAAGCTAAGTTGAATCTTTCCTCTTCTAAGTTGTTTCAGGCATTCTGTCCTAGTCTGACAGAATTAGCTCCATGCTTCCAGGTCCTCTGTGACAGTGGGAGCATGTGGCAGAAACTGTTCATGTGGTGGCAGGCAGGGAGCAGAGAAAGAACAAACCAAACAAGGCAAATACAAAGAGCAAGGGGTCAGGGCAAAATACCCCTGCAGTGTCCATCTTTGCACACTATTCCCATGACTCAGTACTGTATCTGGAACTTCTCATAATAATAGTGCCCCAGCTGGAAGGTCACATGAGCCATCAGTAACAATTTATATCAGTACTTGACCTCTTCATGCCCCTGAAAGGCTCATGGCCATTGTATAATGCAAAACACACTTAGGCAATCTCCAGACCTCCTGAAGTATTAATGGTTTCAATATTGTACAAAAGTTTAAGCCCACCACCCTCTGAGGGATCCTAACCCTGCTACATATGTCCTGGCCTCCCAGATCTTTCTTGGGGGAGCCTTCCTGACACTGTAACTCATGTGTTCTGCACAGATAGCAAATCATTATGATTGGAGAGGGCCCAAAGACTTCCACCCAAACATTGACTTTTTGAGGCTTTGAACAACACAACACATGCTTTGTGTTTTATCTCAACTTAGAATATTTCTATCAAAATTTTGTAAAACAGAAGGGTTATTTATTTTTCTGTAATTACTTGCTGTTTGTGAATTCTTGCTTTTGTGGGGAGGCACATGAATGCTCTTTAGACTATTAAAATTTCAACCTTTTTTACACATTCTATTTGTGGTAAGAAAATATAATGATTATTTTTCTTAATTTTAGAGTTGGAAGTGGGTTTCTAGTTAAAATCATATAGGTTAACCAGTAGAGTGTCATAAAGCAAATGAGGTAGAATTATTTTTTTCCTGTTCATTCTGTTAATAGTTGTTTTCACTTACCAATCAATGTTTCATAAATAAATTTTCCCAGCTATAGGAAAAGTATCAAAGACAAAGGTTTGAGAATTAATTTTTAAATAAAAACATGTTTGCTACTTAAAATATAAATAAATTAGAGAAATAAATGAGCACTCAAAGTTGTAATTGATATCCGAAGTTAGGTAATGTCCAGTGCCAAGGCCAAGATGGTTAGTGGAGTGTCATAATCTGCATTTAGATTAAATTCTTGACATCAGAGTTTTAGATAATGTTATTAAAATAATTGTATACAACTTTGTTAATTTACAATGATTTTTATCTTAGGTAGTAGCCTTAGACATTCTTTAATTAATTGATTCAGAACTAAGTGTATATGAGAAGATTTGGGATAGCAATGTACAGAATATCTAGCTTCCTGATGACATTTTTCCCTCTTTTTAGTCTACAAAGCAAAGTGTTTTAAATATCCTCTAGGATGAAATTGTATTTCCTGAATAATGCTCTATTTAAAAGGATTTCAATATGAGCCTTGAATTTGTAATGTACAAACTTAATTGTGGTATAAGACATTACTACATTTTAATTAGGAAAATCGATCAAGGGAATTCCATATGATGGACTAAGTTTCCCAGTGGTCTGTGTTTCACCAAATTGGAATGAAAACTACTCTAAGAATTACATGAAATATAATTTGGTTTTCAGTTTCAAGAGTCAGGAAAGGAGTGAGTGTAATAAGGATTACAGATGAACTTGAGCATTTATCATGGGGGGTAGGGCAGCGCAGCCCATTCATCATAAGTAAAAGGAAATGTTGACCCAGGGCTTTGGGTTACATGGTTCTTCCCCACCCCCCCCCTTTTTTTGTTTGTTTCAGGCAAAGGGGAAGATAGTGATGTACTCAGTATAAATGCAGATGCTTATGACAGCGATATAGAAGGCACAAGCAATGAAGAAGCTGCTGCTGCCGCCGCTGCTGCTGCTGCTGCCGCCGCCGCCGCTGCTGCTGCTGCTGCTGCCGCTGCCGCCGCCACAGCCACCGCCACTGCCGCCGCCGCTGCCTCAGAGGTCCCAGAAAATGCAGTCCAGAGTGAAGCTGGTCAGATAGATGACCTGGAGAAAGACATTGAAAAAAGTGTCAATGAGATTTTGGGACTGGCAGAATCTAGCCCAAAGGAACCCAAAGCGCCCATGCTGATGGTTCCTCCACCAGAAGATGTTCAGCCTTCTCCCCAGCAACTGGAGCTTCTAGAGCTTGAGATGAGGGCAAGGGCAATTAAGGCTCTCATGAAAGCTGGTGACATAAAAAGCCAGTCTAGTCTTCTGACTTGAATTTTATGTGTGTTTGAATGAAGCCATGTCATATAATTTTGTACCTGACATTTATTTGGGGTCTCATGTGATATTTCTCATATAAAACTTACTAGGTAAACTCATCTTAGACTGAAATTATATATATTTTTTACTTTTATATTAGAGATGAGTGTTTAAATTCATGGCAAATATGGTTGGATACCATGGATATTTCTTTTAGTTATGTCTGTAAATTGATTTCTTAAAAGCCAACAGGAAAGATTCAGAATATTTTTTTTCTTTGTTTTTAAATGTTTGGGCAACAAACTCAAAAGCTTTAAGAAAGATTGACCAAGCATGTTTCTCTTAAGGCTACCTGTATTTTTCAATAGAATATTAAATTATTGCGCCTAGATTTGTTAACAGTTTGAGAACTTTAGTTTTCTGTATATATACTTTTAAGATATGTACTGTTTGAGGATGCCTTTTGTGGATGTGAATTTCCTAGCTAAAACTAATGAACTGTTTTGTTGTAAGACTCAGAGATCTGAAATTGCTTTAAAAGATTTTTTTAATAAAGAAAAAACTCAAAGCTATTTTTTTAGCAATGTAAAGTTAATTTGTTCATGTTTAATTCCAGCAACAAGCCATTCTGACATATGTTTGGGTTTTGGGGGGTATTTTGTTTACATTTTTTCCTCCAATAAAAAATAATTTACATTCCAAGCTATCAAGAAAGGGATAATATGATACAGGGTTTCATTTGATGTCATTGAAGATGTGATGTATAGTTCCATAAATTAAAATAATAAAGGCTTTTTCTGGACATGAAGACTTGATACTTTTCCAAAAGCAAAATTGACTTTAAGAACCTTTGATAAGTTGATGTTGTAATTAAGCTAATTTTGTATACTTTTTAATAAACAAATTAGCACCTTGCCACAATTATAGATATCTTTTGCTTCATTATTAATTATATTTGTTTGATGCTAAAATAAATTTTGGTAGAGTCCCTTGAAATACATGATTTTTTTTTCTAAAATAGAAAATTGGAGCTGTTTTTATTTTAACACCAAATGCTTTGGTATATTTATGAGTCAGGTTCTAGTGATGTAATATGGAAAGCCTCTTTTCACAGTTTGCAGGGACTTAGCTTACTTAATTATATGTTGATTTTGAGACGTTTTAGGTACACAGAAGACACATTTATAAGGCATTGGTGCTGTAGATGTATTTATCGCCCCTGAACACATCTTTAAATAATCCTCTCATTTTCCCCTCTGAATTTAATGAAGCACAGAAGCCTTTGTTACACAAAATGCTTGTCTTAGACCCAGAAACACTGGTATGATTTCAGTAGTGAGTGCTCCTTGTTAGTGCTCCAGTATGAGCAAGCTTTGGTTATAGTGAAATGATCTTTCTATTCTAATGTAAATGTTAAAATAGAGAAGCAATACAGAATAACTATTACTGCTTTCTAATTATAAACACAGCAAATTACATTCATGTGATTAAATATACAGGAGTAGAAAAGGCTCTCTGAGCTTCAGATACTGCTCCTAAAGCCTTGTGTGTCTGTTTTATTTGGTGTATTTTCTGTACAGGATATTTGATTGAAACAAAAAATGTGTGAGAAAGAATGAACTGGACTTTTAAAGATTATTAGATGCTTGCTTTAAAAGAAAAAAACCTCAAAACTTTCATTTTCCAAGTTGAAATATTGATAGTTTCCTGAAAGTGATTGGCTGTGAAAATAATAGGAACTTTTATATTAGAAATAATATTGTAGTGGAAAAATAACTTGTAATTCTATTGCTCCCACATAACCCCCAGCTCAAGGACAGTCATGAATGTCTCTACTATGGAGATTTTGAGCCTGAAGCAGACTGATAATGAAGATGTGGGCACTATTTCTTTATATGTGTAATTCTTTTGTTAAAGTGAGGGAAATCCTTGGGTGACATTTAACTAGTAATTACGTTTTTAAAAGGCCAAAATTTCCATTTAATGTCAAATAGTTCTAACATGACTAGAAAAATGACCCAAATGTGTTTTTTTTTTTTTTTGGGAGGGGCTGTATTTTATATTTCTATTTTGGGAACCTTTGGCTGGATGGCTGGCTGACCCCCATGTGACTTACTCTCTTTCTGCCTCCAGTTATCCAGTTAAACCTCCAAGGGTTAATGGTGCATGCCACCATGTCCCACTTTGACCCAAATCTTGAATGCTGTGTGGCAGATGATGACATATTTCTCAGCATTGATGAGCAGTTGTCTTAAATAAAACCTCTCTCTGTAGAATGCTACCAGTTCCTTAGGATTACTAGGCAGATCAGTATAAGTTTTATGTCAAAACTTGTTTTGAATTGAACGTTAGATCCCAGGCCATGAGCACTTATCCGAATAAGGGAATTCTTACTCCCTATTAATTTAGAATTATAATTCTAGCATAGTTAGAACAGTAATGTAAATACAGTAAAATATGCACTTTTTATTTCCATTTTCAAACTGAACAACACATGAGTGAATCTGCAATTGGGCAATTAAAATTTCTCAGTTCAATTTTTTTTAATAAAAAATAGAAGCTTGAGTAATTCTTTTCCTTGACTATGCCAGTTTGCCTTACAAACTAAAAGATCAGTGCTTTAACAAAAATTTTATCTTTCATATTTTTTCTTCTTTCCCATTTTACATGGTCAGTTTAATATGTTTTTTAAGTTACAAGTGTAAACTATAACTTGGTCATTTTAGTCAGCCAGCAAGTTGCTGCAAATTGCTCATTCAAAACCAAACAACTCCAAATGCAGAACAAGGATCAGAAAGACCTGACTGGACAGTGGGTTTGAGCCACTAAATGAATCTTGATCATTGTAATTTCAGTAGCCAGCAATACAGAAATATATTGTCACACAGAGCAGTTCCCTTTGAGTGAGCTCTCTCTGCCTGTCTCAGCTGAGACAGCTACAAGCACGGGCAACAGCTTTAGATCTTCCGTGCACTTGCCAGTCGTCCTCTTCCTCTGCTGTGGAGCAATGCTCTGCATAATGTGCTTTACCCAACCTATCATGTGCTCTAGGTCCTTTCGCCACATTACGTCCTGTACAGAAATATGGCAATCCAAGCAAGTCTTTACCTCTTCTGTAGCCCATGTACCGCTACTCTTAGGAAGCTGTTGCTGGTAAGTGACCTCCAATGCCATGGTAACTCCTCTGAACATTCAAGGTAGCCCTGCTTCTGAATTGGTGTTTGCCATACCTTCTGTATCTCAGCTGTACACTGAATTCCTTCTAGTTGAACAGTTTTATGCTCACTAAGTTTATCAATAAGTTCTCCAATAGAGAGAGGCACTATAAATTTTAGTCATATAATCAATTAACCCTGCTAATGATATGGTAGAGAAGATCTCTGGATTAATTGCATTTATTTCTTCAGGTAGAAAATAGAAGATAAGCCCAGTTACAAGCATGTAGGGTCTTGTTACACCAGTTTTAAGATAAAGGAACTGGAAGAACTCCTCAGGGATCAGCTCGGTAGGAACTGTTTCTTCATTTTTTAAGAAGAAGTGGTAGAGAGGAAATACACCTCGTCCCAAGATGCCTATGTTCTCCAGACTCTGTGGTGGCAGACAGGACCACCCAGAACAGCATAGTTAGTCAAGATGGCAGCCATCTTCCAATTTTTACATTTTTACCTACATAGTCAAGTAGACTTTAAAAATGACTTATTATTTTCAGTTATATGTATTAGTGTGCTTGCGAACACAGGTGCCTGTGGAACCCCTGGAACTAGAGTTACAGGCAGTTGTAGGTAGCTATATGTGGGTGTTGGGAACCCAACTGGGATCCTTTTCAAGGGCAGTATATATTTTGCCTATTCAACCACCTCTCCAGCCATAGACTTTTTAGATAAAATTTTTTCATTAAAAATTAATTTCATTTTTTAAGTGTGTGTGTGTGTATAGAGAGAGAGAGAAAGAGAGAGGACAACTTTCAGGAATCATCTTTCACCCTGTGACTTCTGGGAATTGAATTAGGTCTTCAGGCAGGTAGAATTTGGTTTTGCCCACTGAGCCATGTTATTGGCCAGAGACACCGTTTTGCTATGTATCCCGTGCTGTCTTTGAACTATTAGCTGAGGCAGGCCTTAAATTCATGGTGGTCGTTTTGTTGCTTTATCTTCCTAAGTACTGGAGTTGCAAGCATGTGCTACCAGACCTGCCTAAATTCCCTTTTTGATTATTACTCATTACTAATGACCATTTGGATGTATTTAACATTTAGTAATTAAGGTGAGTTATTAGCTTTGGGATGTAGGTCCATGAATGACCTTAAGTTTGGGTCATGCAAACCCATGTAAACACTGTGTGTGTGACATCTGCCATCCAGCACTTGGAAGTTGGAGACAGTTGATCACCAGAACAAACTAGCTACTTTGTGTGCAGGTGAGCTTTGGGTTCAAGTTGAGAGACCCTGCCACAATAAGTTAGAGAACAACAGAAGGAGATTTCCAGGCTGTTAACCTCCAGCCTCACATGTGTGAACTTGAATACACACATACACATACCACATGCATGCTTTAAAAAACAGATACATTGTGATGTAGTGAGTGTGAGGGTTAATGATTCTGCACTGAGCAGCTGTGTAATCTTGTCCAAATAGCCATAAAATGAAGGAAATAAATGGTTAGCCATGTATATAATTCTTACAGTTTCAATAGTCTGTAATTCTAATATGGTAGACCATACAATTTATGAAACAGTTCTTAAGTTGAAGTGTTTCTGAGCTCCTCCATTCCCTTTCTCCTGAAGTTCAAAACAAAGTAGCTGTTATCTTTCTTGTTCTTGCTACTCCTTAGTATGAACTGCAGTCTAATTGTGACTTTCTTTTCTTTACCCAACTTTAGTTCCTATATCTTTTTCCTAAGCACCCATTTCCCTTCATCCTCCTTCAGAATATCTCTCTCTCTTTTTTTTTTTTTTTTGTAAAGGTAGCATTTGGTATTTACATTAATTTGACTACATAATTGCTCTATAGCAGGATGCTGTGACATGTCTGGTATTTCCTTCTTTGGTCCAGGTCTTGCAATTATTTTGGAGTTTGATGATTGCCTTATCATTTTACTTTGAGGGGTCTGTGTAGCAGACAATAATTGATACCCAACTGAAGTCTGAACTAGATTCAGAGACATCTTTTTTTTTTCTTTTTCCTTTTTTCCTGGCATTTCAACTCGCTCACTGTTGTGTGATGATCTGGATTGGTTGGTTTTACCTCTTACATTGGATCTCCATTTTTAAAGCAATCTGTCTTCCTCCTTGGCTTTTGCTTTCCCATTTTGATGACACACCTATTCTGGTAGCTTCCTTTGAAAGACTGTGTGAACATTATAATGTTTTGGTTTCTCACTATGGCTCAATTCTACACAAGCCTTACCAAAACTTAAATGAGGAAAGAAATGTAAGTTTGAAGTCATTAGAAGCCCCGAGCCAGTGCCTATCGGCTTACTCGGAAGCTCTTGAGAGTCCATGTGTCACATGATTTTTGGACCTTAATGCATATTGTTGTCTCTCATCCTTTGGAAGCTTTCAGGGTCTGGTCTTTGTCCTCTATTTGGCAATTGCCTGATGAAGTGTCAGGGTGTGGATTTTCATGCCATTCAACTCTGGGAAGCTTTCTAAACTAGTACTTCTTAGATAAGTGTTTACTCTGTTTTGGTCTTATGTGTTTTTCTGGGTTATCTGATTTTAAATTTATTTTATTACTTTTACTTTTTATTTTTTCCTTCCACTTTCTCATATGCTCTAATTTTCCAGTATTTTCTGTAATAAAGAAAAATCACATTTTTAACTTCCTAGAGATTTTGCTGTTGTTATCTTGTGAATATTCCCTTTTTACCCTGTCATGAAATATTTGTATCTATAAGGTCGTGGTGCCAGAATGGAACTTGTGTCTTGGTTAGCCATGCTGGTTGAGCTTGGAACTCAGACTGACCTTCATCTTAGAGCAGCCTGTGCTCCTTCCCAGGAGAATACCAAGACAGTCATGTGAGGTGCATGTATGCAATCATTGTCAATACTCTTTATTAATATTGTGCTTCTGATGTTTTAACTGTAATATCTTGTGGGAAATTTCTTTTTTCGTCCTGTCTTATTTAGTGTTCTGTAGGACTCTTGTACCTAGATAGACATCTCTGAATTTTCTTCTGTGATTTTACTGAAAAATTTCTGCATCTTCATTATGGTATTATTCTCCTCTTCTGTGTACCTACTTTGAAGGTTAAGTCTTTTCATGGTGTCCCATTCATATATCTTTTTTTAAAAAATGTTCATATTGGGATTTACTAAATAATCCAATTTCTCCACATGGTCTTCAAGCACTCTGTTTACCCCATGATCCATTCTGTTGATGAGGCTTTCCACCCAAGTTTTCATTTAGCTGATTTTTTAATTTCTAGCATCATTTCAGTTTGGCTTTTCTTCAGCAGTTATACCTCTTTACCAAATTCTATTTACATACCTTGGATTAGCCTCTGTATTTCATTCAGCTTATTGCTTCTGTCTCTTGAAGTATGTTTATATACTCTGAGTTGTTTGAACATTAGTTAAAATCATTCTTTTAGTGTCTGTCTCTAGAATATCTTCCATGTAATTCTCATCAGGATTTACTACGTATGAAGGTAATGTCACTTTTGGGGATGACGGTTTTATTTGTGCATGCATGCATGTGTACGTGTGTGTGTGTCTTTTGTGTCTATCGTGGGACTTGTACATCTGAAGTACTTTCTTAAGTTTGTCTTTCTTTTTCTGTGGTAACATTTCTTCTTGCAGTGTAGACATACACTGTTCAGTAGAGGGATTAAGTTGGAAGGCTGAGCTGTTGTTTTTTCTTGTGGAATTGGTATTGAAGGCTGCAGGTTGTATCCCTACTTTTCTTATGAGAGTCTCCTGTCTGCACAAACAGACACTAAGAGTCACTCCTTGCTATTCTCTGTTGTCTTTTGGTGTGCCCTCCAAGTCAATTGCCATTTGGAGCCAGGAGATCATGGGAAGCTGGATGAATACTGCAGAAGGTCTTGGATCCAGAGGTCCAGGGCCTATCTGGGAGATCTGGGAAGCAAGATTCTGAAGGAGATGGAAAAGGTGGCTTATAGGGTGGGAAGGAATGTGGAAAGGAGACTCTGCATTAGCTCCTATCTACTAGGCAAGGAACAAACAGGTCTATATTTGTTACTCTGTTTTAGCATATCTTCTCTGTGTAGAATATATTTTTTATCAAAGTTCAAAAAAGATTGAGAAGTCTCCTAATAGATTTGCCCCAACTAAACACTTTTGGTGTGAGATTTTTAAATAAGATTCAATTTTTTAATGTAATATTTAGAATCACCAAGATAATGTAAATTTATATCGCTGCTTATGTTTGTTGGCTTTTTGTTTTTTGAGATAGGGTTTCTCTGTGTAGCCCTGTCCTGGACTCACTTTGTAGACCAGGTTGGCCTTGAACTCACAGAGATCCACCTGCCTTTACCTCCCGAGTGCTGGGATTAAAGGCATGCACTACCACGCCTATATTACAGACAGCTGTGAACTGCCATGTGGGTGCTGGGATTTGAACCTGGGTCCTTCGGAAGAACAGCCAGTGCTCTTAACCGCTGAGCCATCTCTCCAGCCTGTTTGTTGGCTTTTTATAACATGGTTAGAATGAAAACTAAAGACCATAAAAACAAAATCTTCTCTGCCAAAAAAAGTGATTCTAGAAGCATCAGAAAGCATGACACACTTTTAATCTCTATCTCTTAGTGGAAAAGATAGCTTAACTTCAACATGATTGTTTTATTGTTAAACATTGATGTAATAGCTTTTTGCAAGATTTTTCTATTAGTAAATATGGAAGAAAATATCTCAGAACACTTAGATAACAAATTACAGTTTGAGAATGGGGACTTGTGTAAAACTTTTTTATTTGTACAACAAATCTGCAATGTGTAGAAAGAGAAAAAAACATTTATTGTGTTTCCTTATTTGCAGCCAAATTTAAACATTAAAGTACTGTATTTTCTTGTCAAATTTCATATTTATAGATCTTGCCCGCTATCAACATTAAAATATGTAAACTGAGTACTTAGGTATTCTGCAGCCTGTAAAGCAGGTTTTCTTTTTGCACTACTTAATCAGATTGTTGCTCTAGTCACTGGAGAAAGCAAAAGACTAAGTGAATACTGTATGGTCTCAAAATTGTGACGAACACCTAATCAGCCTTCTTACTGTTGTTTTAATGCTTTTTCATACAGTTAACGTTACTACCCACCTCAAGATTCACCATACCCACTCAGTCTGTAGGTGGAAAATCTGTCCGTCTATGTGACAAAAAATCTCCCTCATATAACTTACAGGTTTCTATGCTGAGTAGATGAAATCCATCTCCACCAGTTCCAGAATGTTACATGAACATTTGACAATGTCAGGTCTTGGTTTTCATGACTCCACTGATATATGAACCAATGCTAATTGTTTTTTTTTTAACTTGATGGTCCTTAATGAAGAATAAACATGTTCTTGATAGCTATTTTTGAACCCTCAAAATTAACCTTTAATTAAGTATATTGTCGTGAAATTCAGGCATTTTCAAATTATAGTTTCTCTAAGAGTAAATCTGTAAATAATCAGTGCTGAACACAGTTTCTTGCTAATTGGTTTGAAATTATTTACCTTTATTTCTGAGCAGTTGCTAGAAGACAGAATTGGATTGGTTTGTCTGTGTGTAGAGCTTGTGAAACTTTATGAACAGGAATTCAGGATGAAGAGTTTACCACATTACCCTACTTTGAAGCAGCCCTTCCTGAATAGCTGTTTTTGTTTGTTCTCCCCCCACCCCTTGCCCCATTAGTAACTCCCTTCTTCTACACCTTTTTTTCTCTTAGCTTTTTGGGGGTTGGGGGGGTGGTTTCGAGACAGAGTTTCCTGGATGTCCTGGACTCACTTTGTAGACCAGGCTGTCATTGAACTCAGAGATCCCCCTGCCTGTCTCCCAAGTGTTGGGATTACAGGCATTCACCACCACTGCCTGACTCACTTTTTTCTGTTAAATGGTCACTGAAAAGAAACCTTTGATATATTCTCAATTTGAAAATATTAAAAAAGGGGCTGGGGAGAAAGCTCAGTCAGGAAAAGAATATGAGTTAACTTCCCAAAGCCCTTATTTTAAAAGTTAGGTGTGGTGGTGTGTGCCTGTAATCCCAGTGTTGGGGAGGCAAAGATAGGCAGATCGATCTCTCAGGCTCACTGACTAGCCAGCCTAGCCTAGCCTAGTCTAATTGGCTGTCCACAGAGTTATGAGAGATCTTGTTTTTAAAAACAAGGTGAATGACCTCTGGCTTCCACATTCATGAAAATATATGTACATACATACTCACACCCATATATACATCCACAAGGACCTTCATAAAAATGTTAAGAAAAATATAATTAAAAAAAATAAAGTTCTATTATGAACTTTATTTAAAAACATGTCTTTTAAATTTTAGGTAGAAATTTTATAATCATAGAACCAAAACTGAATTTTTAAAAAATCAGTTGCATTCTATTTATTTGTGTGTGTGGAGATCATGAGACAGTTGGTTCTCTCCTTCAACCATGTTAGTCCTGGAGTTCTAACTCACCTTAATTAGAACTTAGACTTAGTGGCAGGTACCTTTGCCTGCTGAGACATCTCATGGGCTTTGGGCCCAGGATTTTTAAAAAATTAAATTATATGTATTAATGTGTGAGTGTGGGTTTGTGCACATGAGTGCAGTGCCCACATAGTCCAGAAGAAGGTGTCTGATCCTCCTGTAGCTGAAGTTACAGGCAGTTCTGAACTAGATGTGGGTGTTGAGAACCTAACTATGGCCCTCTGCAAAAGCAGGCTGTGCACCTAACCACTCTAGCCCTCACAGTTTTTGTTTGTTTGTTTTATTAGATGAGCTCTAGTTTCAAATATCATTATATTTGTTTTTTATGAATGCACTAAACTAATTTTTAATATTAATTTTGAATTGCAGATATTTATTTGAATTTGAAGAATCTAACGCTTTTGTCACCCCACAATCATTTCTGTGCATATCCTTACTCAAATGTAGTTTTTTTTCTTTATCTCCCACAAATGGGTTTTGGTTATTGAAAGTGCATGAATATTCATTTTTTGTTTGTTTGTTTTATTATTTTTTTTGAGACAGAGTTTCTCTCACTGTCGTGAACTCATTATGTAGACAAGTCTGGCCTTGAACTCACAGAGATCCACCTGCCTCTGCCTCCTGAGTGCTGGGATTAAAGGCGTTTACCACCATGCCTGTCTAGACTATTCATTCATTTTGAAGTGCATGAATTTTTCTCATGTTTTCCTTTTTAGGAAAGCTTTCTTTCCTTATTTCCTAATTTGTAACATTGTAGATTTTTGTAGTTTACTTGGACAAAGAGAATACTATAGATAGGAATCCTATCCAGATATAATTTAATAGTTGTAATGCTTTTTTAGTTCTAAATCATAATCTTAATTAAATTGATGGCATGCAAACTTTTTCACTAAATTATATATTGATATGTATCCACACACACATATGGATTCCAATATGAGACTCAGTTTTCCAGGTATGTAAGAAATAAAACAAAAAAGGCAAGCTACAATCTGGAGAGAAAATATTTGCACCTATAAGAAAACCATAGGGGTGATCCATATCCTTAAGATACCAAGATGTCCTAAAACTTGGAAGCAGGTAAGTCGACAGCCTAGTTCTGCCAAGACAGGGTAGGCAAGTCTTTCATAATTCTGCTTTACAATTAATGTCTGTCAGATATATGGGGCCAAGAGGCTGAAGATAGATGCCCCAGAGAAACTGGGGACTGTCTAGGCAGCCAGTTGTCTGTCATTTCTTAGTTTTGAAAGCTACTTGCTCTGTACTTTCTGTTTATTCAGATACATTTATCCTTCTCAGGTCTCTGATGTGGCTTAAGATTAGATATAGTCTCACAGTTAAATTTTAAGTTGTTTAGGTATTAAAAGGATGTTCTAGGTCTAATAAGATGTTTTTAAGTTGGTAACGCAAATCAGGATGGAAACTGAGTTAGGTATAGATAGATAGATAATAGAATATTCATTCTTATTAGTGGTCAAATACATATGGACTGGACATTGGGAATGTATGTTATACCTTATAATTTTCCTAATTGTTCTTATTGTTTTGTATTGTATTTATTGTTACAAGAAAAAGAGCCTTTTATTGGACTAAAAGGGGGAGCTGTTGGGGGAAAAAGATATACCTTAAATTAAAAAAAAATTGGATAAGAGGGAGAGGAGGAAGAGGGTAGGAGAGTGAGGCGTGGGGGGGGGGGATGTGATTGAGATGTAACTTGAAGAAATAAATAAATGTTGAAAAAAAGATATCAAGATGTCCTGCATGTAATTAAGAAATTACAGAGTCTTAGTGTTGTAAAATATATTCTAACTACAGTTGCTTATTCTTCAAGTTCTGGAATGTTGAAGGTGAGAGGTGTTGGGAGATACACAGAGAATACAGACAACAACGGGGAGAAGGAACATTTGTGTTGAAAGACTTGATGTAGTATGGTTTTTGAAAGAAGTAAAGGCAAACAGCATTCCACGGGAATTGTATTTACTCTAAGTATCATAACACATCATATGATAATTGGTGCTTCTAATGATGAGTCAGTCTGCAGGAAGGAATCATGAGCAGTTTTCGCCAATAGATTTTGTTGTAAAAATACTTTGTTGGAGAGACTTTATCCCAGCTTCTGTTCTTGATTTACTAGGTAAATGTGGCATCAACTTTAGGCAGCTATTTGAAAACACATTATTATATACATTTACATGTATTTGAATATGAATTGATTCTTGGTTGCAATCACATTCTTTAAGTTTGCTGGAAACAATGGGATTCTTTTTCACTGGAAACAAAAGGAGAAAGAAATGGACTGTGAACTTAGGGTGCTTAGTCCCTTGATGTCATTTAAATCCTGTGTTTACCACTGAAAGCTCCTTGAGGCCCAGATCTAGTACTTTAGAGGTATAAATTAAGACAAGCATAGTGGTTCATGCCTTTAATTCCAGCACTCAGGAGGCAGAGGCAGGTGAATCTCTCTAAATTCAAGGCTAGCCTAGCCTATATAATGAGTTTTCTGGCAAGTCAGGGCCAAATAGTGTGAACATATCTCCAATACAAAACAGAAAACTGTAAAAGTATCTTTTATTTTCTTGATGTAATAGTCATCTTGGAGACTTACTGCCTCCGTCTGCTAACCTCTCCAAGTCCTGGAAACTTCTAGCCTCTGTACAATCTAATCTAGGCCTAGAATGTTTTCAGCCTCCAAGACTTACTGTTGAGTAAGCTCACCATTTCTTGTTCTTTCTGAACTCTGGCTGCCTGGTTCAACTCAGCTGTTTTGGCTCAAACATCTCTCCAAGTTGACTGATTCAAACTGGCTCCTCTCAGCTTCTGTTGGGACTTCTCTGCTTTGTCCTCAAACTAACTCTAGCAATCCGTTCTAATCTTCTGGCTCCTTCTCATTCTCTGGCTTGTTAACTGTCTTCACCTATGTCTAGCTTGTTCTCTCAACCTGTCTCGGTAAAACTCTCCCTGTAAAACTGACTTCTCCTCCTCCTCTTCTCCCTCCCCCTGCTCTCCCAAGTCATCCTTCTTTCCTGTCTGTTTTTGTGAGAGTTGCACATATCCTATCTCTGACTCATTCTATCAAATCTTTCTCTGATTTGTCACTTTGCCTTTCAATTAGACATTACTTTCAAACATGGCTGGTTCTTTCTACAAACTAATCTTATCTATATTGTTTGGGATTAAAGGTGTTCACTAAAGGCCTGTCTGTATTCCAGCTGGATCATACAGTAATCCAGGGGCTGCTTTGCATTCAGGCTGCATCATAAAGACCTAGAAGGTCTTTGGATGTGATCCCTTGCCAGAGCAGCCATATTGCTGCATTAAAATTTCTCTACAAAACAGAGTTGAGGAGATGGCTCAGTGGTTCACAACACTTGCTATTCTTGCAGGGGATCCAAATTTGGTCCTCAGCATCCACGTGAGGACCAAATTTGGTCCTCATACTTCACAAGCATCCATAGCCTCAGTTCCAAGGAATATGATGCCCTCTTCTGACCCCATGGGTGCCAGAGACACGTGTGATGCACACATATACATATTGGCAAGACATTTGTATGCATAAGATAAATCTAAAGGTAAAAATCAATGCCCCCTTTAAAAAAAAAAAACTCAAATAACAAAAGGTATCAATTCAATGAGACACATCACTAGGAATAACAGGCTGTTATATTTGGTAGATTAAGTGACACAGTTAACAGGTATTACTTATAACTCTCTTGCTCTCCTGCATATTTTTCCCATGGAAAATAGTTGCTATTGTAGGTCTGGTATTTATTATCATATGAATATGATTTTGTTTGTCTGTGTGAATAGTTTGGAGGCCTAATCAAAGTGAAATTTCCTAATATATTTTTCAAGTAACAATTATGGGCAGAATACTTTATCTGCAAGAATTTGTCCACACAACAGTTAGCTAATCATGCTTTTCATTAGCCATGAGCTATCTGTCCCGGGCTTGCAATGAGCATCCTATCAGTGCATTGGTTTAAATTTCGAAGTCTGTGCTATCTTGAATGGACAATCCCCATGTATATTTTCATAGTGGTCCCTATAAGCCTTTAAATCTAACAAGTCAAAGCAATGGATGTTGCAGATGTGTGGTAACACCCCAGTGAAGTAATAAAACACACGATGAACTTAAAATATGATTTTCATGTTCTGAGTTTGTCTATTTTTTCTTAAATAAAGGGTGGAGTTGTAGAACGAAGAGAATTTCAGATTTTTATGTTTAATTGCACTAACAGCATGTGTTGACAAGTCATAAATAACAGCCACTCGGAGGGACTAAATAAATTGGTTTCCACAAGCAGTGATTCATCTTCTGTCTTTCATTGCCATCAGGCTAAGAGACAGCTTCTTACTGTCAGCTGATAGGAAAAATATTTTATAGTTTAACAGCCCCGTTTCTATTCTTACAATAGCTATCTCACCTTCTGTAGCAGGTGCGTTTAAAATATTTAAAAGTAGTAATTAAATCTCGTTCTTTTACTTAAAACTTTGCAAATTTATAACCACTCAGTCTGGTAATTTTTACGGTTATTCTGGTCGAATCAAAGTGTGTTAGGCTAGCAATGTCCTCCGTGTATTTCTATCATTTTAATCTTCTCCATTTTGCTTATATGCCAGTCACGTAATATAAAGTTCTTCCTTTAAGAGTGTACAGTTCAGTGACTTTTACAGAATTATGATTTGTCATTATCTAAGTCCAGAAAATCATAATATGAAACAGATATATTTTACTGATAAAGTTATTCCTCTTTTCTTCCTTTTCCCAGCCCCTGGCAACACTGATACGCTGTTTATACTTGGACTTGTCTACCCTGGATAGTTCATATAAATGGAAGCCTATTATAGGCGTCTGGCTTTGTGTCTAGCTTTTTAATTTTATTGTTCATCTGCCCATGTTGTCACATGTATCAATCAGTACTTCATTATATTTACCCCTAAATAGTACTTCATTGTCTATAAACCCTACAATTTTATTAATAACTAATTTTGAACCAGTTGATTTCAGTGTGGCTTACTGGATTTTCTCCTTGTTTTCTTTCATTTGGTGGGGACACTGAGATTCTTAGATTTGCCATTTCATTTCTTAGATCACATTTGGAAGGTCTGAGGCCATTATTTCTTCAAATATTCTTATTGTCCTACATTTTTCTTTGAGCACTCCAGTTATTCATATCTTATATTATGTTTTTAGCAAATCTCACTAATGCTCTGCTCTTTTAAAAAATTACCTGCCTTTTAAACTTACCAATCTAAACTGGTGTTGATCCCATTCATTGCGTTTCTCACGTTACAAATTGTAGTATTTAAGAAATCTGATAGGCACCTTTGTATATTTTCCACGCCGACTTTGAATTTGTAGGAATCAGTTCTGGTACCTTTTTGAAAAGGTTCTTGTTCTCTTAACTCTAGCAGCTGTGCTGGTTTGGGACACTTGTTTCAATTGTTATTTTCCTCCTTACATGGAGAGTCTTCTAGTTTCTTTACCAGCCTAGCAACTTTTGATTGAATGCCACTCACTCTGAGTGTCGCTTTGATGGGTGTTCAACATTTTATTTGCATAAGTAGTAATGAACTGCTTTATGGAGACATAATTATTGTTAAGAGTCTCCTCATCTATGTTCATATCAGCCTTATTTGTAATAGTTAGAAACTGGAAACAACCCAGATGTCCCTCAACTGAGGAATGGATTAAAAAACTATGGTACATCTACACAATGGAATACTACTCAGCCATCAGAAACATTGTTATTGTCTTGTGCCTCTCCTAGTTTCTAAATAAGAAGTCGTGGTGTATAAGCTCCTGCTCTCTTGTGTGTAATATGCCATTTTTGACTGTCATAATATTTGCTTTATTTTTTTTGTCTTCTGATATTCTGTGACTCCAGTTACTTATGCATTAGGCCTTTTGACATTGTCACAAAAATCCCCAAGGCTTTATTGAAAAAAATTTTTTTCTCTTGTCCTGATTAGATACTTCACTAGATTATCTTAAAGTTCAGTGGTTCACCCCAGTTTTATCACAGTCTTGCTGTTAATCCCATGCAACATCCTTTGAAGTCTTTCAAGTTTCATATTTCAATTATGATTTTGTTGTTGTTTGTTTGTTTGTTTTTGAGATAGGGTTTCTCTGTGTATCCCTGACTGTTCTGCACTCACTTTGTAACCAGGATGGCCTTGAACTCACAGAGATCCATCTGCCTCTGCCTCTGCTGGGATTAAAGGTGTGCACCACTGACCCCAGTGCATAAATCAATTATGAGATCTCCATTTATCTCTTCGTTTGTTTTGTTTTGCTTTGTTCAGTGTCTTTATGAGACACCCATCATCTCATTCACCCAGACAGTAGTTTCCTTCAGCATGCTCAAAATAACTGCTGTCGTATCCTTAATAGTCTGAGTGCCCAAGTAACATGAATTGAATAATATCTCACTGCCATCTAAGTTAAGAGAAAAAACATTAGCACCCACAAACTCCAGGATTATTTACATTTTATTTGTTTGCATTGTTTTTTAAGAATGAGAATACTTAGATTATAAGAGATAAATTTTTGAAAAACAAGAGAAATAGTAAGGTGCTATACCATACTAAGTCCTCAGAATTTCACAAGTTAAAACTACAATGAAGTACCTCTACACTGCCATAGAATGGCAGGCAAGCAACTTGAGCTCTTGGGCATCTGGTGGGACTGTAATGTGTACATTATTTTGGAGCGTTGGCAGTGTGTCTCTCAGAGCTGAAAATAACCTGTGGTCTAATAATCTGATACCTATGTGTGTACTTGTTAGAACTGTTTTTTGTGTCACACCAGAAGCGTAATAGGGTTCATAGTATTTTAATCATTGTCTTTCTGGTTTTTGTTTTGTTTTTACTTAGTTATTAGTTAATGTTTTAAGAAATGGTCTCATGAATCCCAGACTTTTTTAAAAAAAAAAAAAAGGTTTTCTCTTATTCTGATTAGATAATTTACTAGATTATCTTAAAATTCACTGATTCACCCCATTTTATCACAATCTTGCTGTTAATCCTGAACAGTAAGTATCCTTTAAAGTCTTTTAAGTTACATATTTCAATTATGTTTTTTGTGTTGTTTGTTTTTACAGTGTCCATGTTAAACCTTTGTTTATGACACTCCCAGACAGACATAAGCAAACATCCTATTATTATAAAACAACAACCAACCAACCTAGAAAGTGTTTACAGCAAGTTTTTACATTTATTTTGTTTACAAAATAAACCTGGGACTTATTTTGTAGCCGAAGATGGACTTGATCTTCCTTCCTACAGCTGGAATATTAGGTTTATAAGTGTGCACCACCATGCCCAGTTTATGCATGGCTAGACCCAGAACCTCAGGTAATTGTGCATGCAAGCTGTCTGCCTTCTCTCTATGTCCTTAGTCTAAAATGTTCCCACTATTCATAAAGCAAAAAGTTTGAAAATATCACAGATGTCCATCAGTGATAGAAGGAACAATTAACTTGTGTTCTAGCCATGTATGAGAATGCTAATGTAGCAATGACCATGAGCAAACTGCTGCATGTAGTAAGGAAAGTTTCACAACAGTGATGTTGAGTAAAATAAATCATACACGCACGCGGTAGACTGCAACAAGGATATTTTCATCAGCTGAGTGATGGTTAAATCGATATGATTTCATTGTAGATACATCAAGCAGTATTGTTTATGGATTTTTCTGTATTATACTTCATAGAAAAGTCCCACTTTTATATCTTACTCTTTTAGGAATATTATTTATTTAGTTATATTCTTAGCATATTAAAATGTTACTTTTCAATATTCCGCATTTAGGAGAATGTTGGATTTTTTCTTTGAATTCTGAATTTAGTTTTCACAGGTACATCTTTAGCTGTTCTAGAGGCAGTATATGTCTCCCTTGAGTTCATTTTCATATTAGAGTTATTTGTGAATATTATTTGTGTGTTGTGTAAGCAGTCTTCCAGAATCTTTCACATGCAAATAATGTTAAGGCTTTGCAGAAGGAAGTTCAGGACCACTTGGATACTGTGCTTTTTAAAGAAATCGCATTGTCATTGAAGCTTGTGGAACATTTAGAAGCAGAATCATTGTGAACCTCATCATAGAAAAGGCTGACTCAGTAACTTCAAAAGATGGGCTGTTCATAGTTACTTGTTGCTATGTAAGTAACTATGCTAAATTCTGTAACTTCAAAATACAGGTCTTTCAAGGGGCAGGCATGGTGGCGCACGCCTTTAATCGCAGCACTCTGGAGGCAGAGGCAGGTGCATGTCTGTGAGTTAGAGGCCAAGCTAGTCTTCAGAGCAAGTCCAGGACAGCCAGGGTTACACAGTGAGACCCTGACTCGAAAAACTAAAACCAAACCAAACTAAACAAAAAAACACAACAACAACAACAAAACCCAAAATGAAACAGAAAACAGGCATTTCTTGGTGTCACACACAGTTTCTGAAGGTCAGAGTTTGGGCCACCTCTACGGGCGTCTGTGGCACAGGATCTCTCACAGGTTATGACTGAAATGCCTCCTGGGCTGTGATCTTACCTGATGGCTAGACTTGAAAAAAGATCCACTTTCGTGTTTACTTACAAGATTTTTGGCAGGATTCAGTTCCTTGTGGGTTTTTATACTGTCCACCATATTGCCCCAAACTTTAAACAGTAGTGACCCTGGTACTCGGTAGCCAATGTGATCATTTGCTCCAGCAACAGTGAGTGGCAGCAGTCACTGTCTGCTTCCGTTAGTGCTTCTGAGCAGGCCTCTGTATTGGGTGCTCTGTTCTCTAGCAATTGCTGGACTAGCTCTTGGGCCAAGGGTGTTGGTGCCCTTTTCCCTTAGTACTTGACATTTCCCTGGAACCCTTCCAGTGAGGAAAGCCTGCAGTTTCTGGCCTCTACTATCTGTCACTCTCTTGAACTCATCAGCCCACCCTTTCTTGGTGTTGCTTCCTATTACTTCTATTGTCTTTTCACCTCAGCCTGCTCTACTACTGATAGCACAGTCTCTACATTTCTGCCAAGAACCTTTGGCTTGCAAGAATCAGCTTCAAGAGTGTAATGAAGCTCGTAATGGCAAAAATTCTGGTGCAGGTTGTTTGAAACAGTCATGGCTGGAATAGTGTCTTCTAGGGGTGGAACTGTGCTTTGACAGCAAGAGATGTTGTTGACGTGGAGTGTGCAAAGCAACCTATTGCCTGGCTGCCAAGGAGGGACTCTTTGTCTCTCCTGCAACCAAGCATGAAGAAGGAGTCTAACAGTGGTCAATTCATGAGTCAGATTGCCCGAGACAAACATCCTAATACTAAAGAACAACAACCAACCAACCAACCCAGAAAGTGTTTACAACAAATAGCTACTTTAACATGGACAGCACTCTAACAGCATTAGCAGAGCTCTACTCTTACCCGAGCACCCATAGGCCATTGGGTCTTTGGAGCCATCTCAGTAGTTCTAACACTCACTTTTTAAAAATATTTATTTATTACTTCAAGTTACATCTCCATCATAGTGCCCTCTTTCCACCCTTCCCAGTTCCACCCTTCCACCCTCTCCTCCCTCTCCCACCCTTCCCACTCCTCCAATGTGGAGTGTCCCTACATATCAGCCCCTCTCAGTTCAAAAGTCATATGGGGGCTAAGAGCTTCCTCGTGCACTGGGGGCCTACATGGTAGCACCCCTAGGGCAAATTGTCCCATTAATAGGTAACACAGTCTATGTTCCTGATCCTTTTGGTGTGTTGGATGTAGGATAGTTTTCCTGTACTAAATGGCTTAAATCCAATTATAAGTGAGTAGATGCTATGTGCATATTTCTGAGTCTGGGTTAGCTCACTCAGGATGAGCTTTTCTAATTCCATCCATTTGGCTTCAAATTGCATGATTTCCTTTTTTCTGATAGCTGAGTAGTAGTATTCCATTGTGTAAATATACCAGAATTTTTTTTTTTTTATCCATTCATCAGGTGAGGGACATCTGGGTTGTTTCCAGTACCTAGCTATTACAAATAAGGCTGCTATGCACATAGATGAGGATATGTCCTTGTGGTTTGGTGAGGAATCGTTTGGGTGGATACCCAGAAGTGGTATGGCTGAGACTTAAGGTAGAGCTATTATTCCAAGTTTTCTAAGATATCGCCAGACTGATTTCCATAGTGGTTGTACAAGTTTGCACTCCCACCAACAATGGAGGAGTCTTCTCCTTTCTCTACAACCTCGACAGGATTTGCCATCATTTAAGATTTTGATCTCAGCCATTCTGACAGGTGTTAGATGGAATCTCAGAATCATCTTGAGTTGCATTTCTCTGATGATTAAGGATGTTGAGCATTTCTTCAAATGTCTCACTGCCATTAGATTCCTTCTTTGTGAATTCTAGATTTAGCTCTGTTTCCCATTTTTTTTTTTTGATTGGATTATTTGGTTTCTTGGTGTTTAATTTCTTGAGTTCTTTATAAATTTTAGACATTAGCCCTTGGTCAGATGTGGGGTTGGTAAAGATCTTTTCTCAATCTGTAGGTTGCTGTTTTGTTTGAATGACAGTGTCCTTTGCCTTACAGAAGCTTTTCAGTTTCATGAGGTCCCATTTGATTGTTGGTCTTAGAGCCTGAGCTATTGGTGTTCTGTTCAGGAAGTTGTCACCTGTGCCAATGAATTCAAGGCTTTTCCCTACTTTCTCTTCTTTTAGATTTAGTGTGTCGGGCTTTATGTTAAGGTCTTTGATCCCAGTTGGACTTAAGTTTTGTGCAGGTGATAAGTATGGGTCTAGTTTCATTCTTTTGCATATCTACATCCAGTTGTACATAGGCAAGAGAATAATGTCTATAACTTTGGTTTAGAGTACCAGAGTTCATCTTCAATGAAGATTTTCCTTTGACTACTTTATTTTCACTTCTGATTTAGAGGATGTTAGTCCAATCTTGAAAAGTTGGAGCCTAGCCGGGTGTGGCGGTGCACGCCTTTAATCCCAGCACTCGGGAGGCAGAAGCAGGCAGATCTCTGTGAAGTCAAGGCTAGCCTGGTCTACAGAGTGAGTCCAGGACAGTCAAGGCTATACAGAGAAACCCTGTCTCAAAAAAACAAATATATATATATATGAGCCTAGTATACTCTTTTTCAGGAGATCTGGAGCCGTCATTTACCTTGGTTTCTTCTCTGCTCTTGCTCCCTATAGGAAAGAATTGTCTTTTTTTTAATTTATGTTTTATTCTGTTTTTTTTTCATACAATCTGTTTTAATCATGCCCTCAAGTCTTCCCAGATCCTCCATATCTCTCTATTTACCCAACTTTATGTTCTCTGCCTTTTTTCTCTCTCTCTCTAAACCAACCTCCAAAATGAAAGTAAAAAAAAAAAAAACCAATATGACAAAAATAAAACAAGATGAAACAAAAAAACATCCCCTACTCTCCTACAAAAGCATGGGGTCTATGTCATGTTGACCAGTTTTTCATGGGCATGCTACCTGACATGGAGCATGGTTGATAATACCCAGTGGCACCCCACTGGAAAAAACTGATTTCCCTTTCCCAACAGCTATCAATTTGCAAATACCTTCTTGGTTAGGGGTGAGTCTTTGTACCCACTTCCTCCTCTTCTTGCTGGGATTTTGCCTAATTTGAACATGTACCTGTTTTTTGTAATCTGTCAAGTCTCTGTGCATAAATATGTGCGTCTGTCTTGTTGTGTCTGTAAATCACTGTTTCCTTGTAGTCACTCACCACTTCTGGCTCTTCCTGTAGTCACTCATCCTTCTGCTCCTCTTCTGCATACATTCCTGAGTCTCCAAGAGAGGGCTTTGATGAAGATATCCCATTTAGGACTGAGTGCTCCAAATTTTCCCACTCTCTGCACATTGTCCGCTTGTGGATCTCTTTGTTAATTTACATCGGTTTCAAGAAGAAGCTCTTTTATGGGGATTGAGTTATCACTTATAATCACTGATTTCCACTGTGGTGCAGTAGAACAGAGCAAGCTCAAGCAGAGAGTCTTAGGAAGTGAAAAGCTATGCTATTTGTTGGATATAATGGATTGCATATTACATTAATTTTTTATCTATACTTTGCTTTTATGCAAGAGACTGTCTACCCTTGTAAAAAGTGTTAGTGGCCTATAAGCCACCAGCTACTTGGCCACCCCTATTTCTAAACAGTGTGTTTTGATTTAACTCATCTGTTTTCCCTCTTTAATATTTTCTCAAAAAGAGGTAGTTTATGGTGGTGTAAAATTTAAAAATCTCTTTTGGGACTTCTTCACTGGCGTTGAAATAGAATGCTATCATTTCTCTTTTGTATTAAGGAAATAAGATTTGAAACAGTTGGAATGGCAGCAGCCTTTGTCCCTTATTAAATAGCAAAAAAAGGGAAATGAATGTACAGTTCTATTTTGTGGTTTAAAATAATATTTATATGATGGTTTGATAAAACAAAAGCAGATGCTAGTAAGTTCTACCTGAAAGAATAAAAAGTACCGTAAGTTCATTTAAAGCAGCAGTTCTCAACCTGTGGATCATAATCCCTTTGGTGGGGGGTCAATTCAGATTTTTTCATTACTATTTATAACAGTAGCAAAATTACAGTTATGAAGTAGCAATGAAATAATCTTTTGACTGGGAATGACTACAGCATGAGGAGCTGTATTAAATGGTCACAACATGAGGAAGGTTGAGAACCACTAGTTTAAAATTTATTATTTTTGAATCAAATGGACAAGTAGGCAACCTATCTGTTGCCATCTTCCCTTAAGAAATAAATAATTGAACCAAAATAATTGACAAATATTCAAAAAAAGTTTCTTAGTCATGAAACACACTTTCTTATTTTGATTGTCATGTGTTACTTATTTTTTATTGTAGCTTAGGCTAGCCTGGAACATGCTGTGTAGCTAAAGGCTGGCTGCAGACTCACAAACCTCCTGCCAAAGCCTCCTAGATGTTGGGATTGGAACATGAGCACTTCTCTGATCTTGGAAACACAGAAGTGTTGAAGTTGTTCTTGTCTTTGACAGGTGACATTTTCTTCTACCTGTGAACAGATTCTATGACCAATCAATAATTCAGCAGGTGTTTTGGCTCTAAATGAAAGAGATAACATTCCTAAGAATTTATTATGTATGTTTCTTGCCACTGAGTGAGCAAGACAAATATATAGCCATCATTGCTGACTGGTTGGTAATTTCTGAAACATGAAGGCACGGCTCCTCATAAATAACAGAGTAACAGAATCACAGAGAATTTGGCAGAGATCAATCTCTAGATGGATGAGTTAGTCTGTAAGCAAATAGCTGCTCAACTTCTAACTTTTAAGGATGCCCTTGTTTCTAACCTAGATGCTTGCATGTCAGTAAAGATGGTAGAATTTTTACTACAAAGGCTAACAGGCCAGCAGCTGAACATTGTATTTTAAGTGGGAAGCAGGGAAGGGCATTCTGCCCTGTCAGGTCTAGAACTGCTATCACAGGAATTAGCTACGACTGTTCAGTGAGTTGAATTTAACAGTGGTGTCTTGGGATAAGAAGTTGATACAGGTTTTGTTGATGACTCTCAAAACTCTGCCATTAAACCATTTGGCATTCTTGTTATTTTATTTTAGCTGTACTTATAAGGCCATGTTATGTAACGTACTAGCTGTAAGTCAGTTAGCATGTATAAAAACATACATACATGAAAGCACACATTAAAACTTGTGTTGCTTGACACTATTACTTGGAAGATGTGAACAAACATTTACTCAGATAGGACCTGACAACAAACCAAAGTAATGATACCACTAAAATCCAATGTGGTGAACCAATGAGTCTTACTGAGGTTACGTATAGGAATATGGGTGAGGGGTTTCTTAAAGAAGTAGAAATTACTCAAAGATAGTTGCATCATCAAGAGCCTACCTAGTATGGTCACAAACCTAGAAACCTGGAGCAGGCTGCACAACCTGTAGGTGGCTTGAAGGGTTGGAGATTGTTTCTTCCAGGTAGCTCAGTTGGCCTGAGCCTCTTCTAGGCAGCCTGTCTTGTCTGGGAGTGTCTATGAGCAGCCTTTACTATTTATATTCACTTGCAGAGGCAGGGGCTCGTGTATTTTGTCAGTTTCAGGGACTTCCTGAATTTTCAGAGTTGTTTACTTCCTGAAACTTAACAAGCTTCCTGCAGGATGAAATTTTACCCCTCTTTCTTTTCTTTTTTTCTTTTATGTGTATGGTGTTTTGCTTGCATACATGGCTATATACCACTTGCCTACCTGGTATCTGTGGAGGCCAGAAGGCATCATCTGTAATTGTGTTACAGATGGCTGTGAGCTAGCATGTGGGTGGTGGGAATAGATCCTGGGTCCTTTGAAAAAGCAGCAGTGCTCTTAACTATGGAGCCATCTCTCTAGTCTCTCACCTCTCTTTAGAACAGTTTTAATAAGCTTCACTCTAACATGGAATATTTATAACAAGTTAGCAGTCATCCCTGCCCTTGCCACATTTCTCTCATGAATATTTCACAGGAACTAAAACCTCATAGTGTTGCTTAAGACTTCCTGTTTCTTTCCCTGGAACCTGTCAGCATTTCTGATTCAATGAGTGAGCAAGGAGGTGATCCAAAATTGAGTTAATGTGATTGAACTTTCAAGTGAAATACAAACCCAAATGAATTATTTTCCTATGTCAGAATACAAGATACCTGTATCTGTGACGTGTCATTGACTCTTTGGCAGGACTAGGCTAGGTGGAAAGAAAATTTTAAATGGTTAAAAATTTGTGTCACATTTTGCATGTATGTGTGTGTTGCAGTATGGGGGTCTTTGTATCCATGTGTACGCATGGGAAGACTGGAGGAGGACATTTGTGTCTTCTATTGCTTCCTGTCTTGTCACCTCGAGAGGTGGTCTCTCACTGAACCAGAGGCTGGCTGGTTGTGCACATTGAGTAGGCAGTGAGTTCCTGGGGTTAGCTTGTCTCTGCTCCCCAATGCTTGAGTTACAGGCACGCACAGCCATGTCCAGCTTCTTACGTGCATACTGGGGATTCAAAATGAGATCCTCATGATTTCACAGGAGCCCTTACCCACTGAGCTGTGTCCCCAGACTCCTTGTGTCACATTTTTAGTAGTTTTGGCACTGCTGTTTCCTCATTGTGGTGCTTTTTATAGATATTTTTGTGTGTTTAGAAAACCATTTTTACATTTGGATAGTCTTTATATATATACGTATACATACATATATATATATACACATTTAGAAGTTTTATTGAGTATATCACTTCACAGGGGCAAAAACTGCTATGGGAGATATTAGATAACACAATTGATTGCCTTGACCGAACTGTGAAGTGAGCTGAGTGTCTTTCTGATAGTGTACTGCTTCCACTTAAGCACCTCTCCTCCTGAAAGAGTTTTTGCTATCATTGAGAAGGTAGAAACGTCCACTTTTGTTATTTGGATATGTCTTGTGTTTGCTAATGAAAATACCATTCAGGCTATTGTAGCAGATTAGGGCTGTGTGCACAATTGATACCTCCTAAAGTAGAAGTATCTAGAAAAAAAAAAAAAAAAGAGGAAACCTTACTCAATTAGGCTAAGACAGTAACTTGTGTATCTTGGAAGCATGAGTGGTTGATCTTAGTTGTCAACACGATCGATTTTAAAATCATCTGGAATCAGACCTCCAGATGTGTCTAGAAAGGTGCTTCCAGAGAGGCTTAACTAAATGGTGAGACTTACCCTAAAATGTGAGCAGTTTATTCCATGAGCAAGGTCATTGAAATAAACAAAATAGGAAGAAAAGAGAACCAAGTTGAGTGCCAGCATTTCTTGCTCTATTTCCTGTTTCATCCAATTATGGGGAGGTATGGAGTCACAGCTGAGGAACACTGCCACCATTTTGTCTTCCCCACATGGTGGACTACACCCTCATACTGTGAACCAAAATAAACCCTCCATTGGGTTAATTTTTTGTTGGTTTTTGAAATTCTGAGAATTCATCCCAGCGCAACATTGAGCTATTCTTCCAACCCTCAAGTAGCTTTTTGTCACAGCACTGAGAAAGGTAACTAATACGGGAGGTGTGTCTCCATCTGCTATATAAATAGAGGGGCGTGGCACTGTGAGTGGGCAGGCCATTGGATATTCGCTTCCTCAGAGGGTAGTGGCTCATTTAAACTCTCACATAACGTTTGTTCTGAAAATAGATTTTGTGAAACTTAAGTAACTGTGGATTAACTTTTGACAAAGCTGACACGGTGGAAGCTAAGCAGAGCATAGAGCCTCAGAGTGTTGGGAAGCCGCTCATTGTCACAGTGTTGCTCAATTCTCTGCATATTGCTTCCTTCAAAATTTGCAGCCAGAATCTAAGTTTTAAAGTCTGAAAATGCTAGCATCATTATGCCATTCTTCATGTTGTTCAAGCAACACTCCCAAGCAGAGTAAGAATACATTTGCCAAAGCAAAGAACATTCCTCTAAAAGATTAGATGGATGCTTTCAAAATGTTCTCCTAACTCAGATGAACCATAGACTGTTACTAATTGTGTCTGTTGTGTCATTTCCACGGTGACAGTATCCCATGTTGTGGTGTCTTCCCAGAAGATTTTTTTTCCTTAAGTTAAAAAAGTTTCTAATATAAAGGTTATATTATCAACAAATGCTAGTTTGAAAGAACCAAATCGGATTTTGAAGATTACCCTTCTTTAACAATGCCTTAAATTTTTATCTCCTTATCCATTCCACGTTGCTTCCTTGCTTTCTCAAGACATTATGGTTTATTGTGTCTCCAGCAGGTACCTTGCATGTGATTTACACAGTGAATGGCCCTGTTTCAGAGCAAGTTAATGATATAATATCCCTATTTATATTCAGAGCAGTCAACACTCTCTAGCTCTCAGAATAATAAAAGCACCTGCATTTAATATACATGGAAGAATGGGAAGGCAAATAGCAGATAAGGCACAATCAGGTAAGTGTAATCAGATAAAATATCACAATATTATAGTAGATCAGCATCTGGTAATGACTTGAATTTTGAAAGACTGACAAACAGCATGGTCTAAAGCATCCAGGCATGCTCATTCCTAGCAACTCTTTCCAGAGCTGATTGCTCCTCTTGTGTGTTTTCTGGCAGATTAAGCAGGTAGTTTCTTATTTTAACTCTTCTAGAACTACAGTGTCACACAGGAAAACATCAACAAAACGCTCCTTTTGAGACCATATCAGAAACAAAAACAAGTGACATGCCTGAAAGTAAAATGTTACTTTCCCAGCAGTTATCTCACATTGATCCAAATCAATTTTATTAAAAAACAAATAAATATTGCAGTCTGCAGCAGAGCTTTCATTTCTGCCTCAGTCTTTGCTTGCATGACATTGGCATTTTCTTTTTCTTCTTCTTTAAACAGCAGAGAAGGGTTAAGTGATCAGAACCTGTTCAAGGACGTCTTCACTTTTGACCATAGCCATCTGATAATGCATCCTAGTACTCCATGAGCCCTAATGTATTGGAATCCCATGGATTCCAGTAGAAAGCATTGAATTTGCCAAAGTCACAACTGAAAAAACCTAGTTTACTGGGTGGGATGTAGCAGCTTTCTTTGGCTTTTAAGTGACTTTGTGTTGGAGGCCATTGATTTTTCATGTAACTCCTTTCACCTTTCAGGTGTTACTGAGGCATAGGAAGTGGAGGTTGTGAGACATGGGAGAACCCGGGTACAGCAAACGTATGTCTAGCTAAGAGTTGCCCTAGTGTTGGTGTCCTCAACTGCCACAGGCCTGGCTGCCTCCTAATCTGCTGCAATTAAAAGCAGTTATATGCAGAAATTGACCTGCCATATTCATCCTCTCACAAGGGCTCTGCTCATTCTTTTTCTTATTCTAAGGGTGGTCACCCCAGGCACTGGGAAAACAGTGTTAAATGAAACCTGCATAAATTTGAGTGTGGATGAGATGAAATAACCATCTGTTGCACTTAGAACTAAGGCAGGCAAATGAAGGGAAAACTTAGCAACCTGTGACTCTGCTTGAGTTGAGCTACAAAAACATCCCTTTTCTGACAAGGCACATAGCAACCTGGCAGAGAGTGGGAGATGCCATACATATAAGATTTTATTGCCTCCACCAAGACTCCTCCATTTACAAAGGAGCCAGCAAAACCCACAAAGAGGGTCACTTCAATCCTGATCCTTGAACTGTGGATGATCTACTCCTGAGAGATCCACATATCTCTCAAGGAGAGCTACAGTCCTCCTCTTGGCTCTCTCTTACAGTCTACTGCATAATGCTTCACAAACTCAAAGGCAAGAGTTCATCAGATATATCTCAGTCCTATAGTAAATATAGGAATGGTAAATATAGTATATATATATATATATATATAGTAAATACAGTAAATATAGAAATAGTAACATTTCTCTGTCTTGCTGAAAAATGCTTGTCTGTGTTCACATGTGCTTAAGGCTTGATATATAACAAAGAATGCTTACTACAGAAGAAATTTCATAAAACTATTGATCACTTAGGAACATGGAGTTTGGGATAACCTAATCTGTGTTCTTTGGCCAGATCACGCATGGTTAACTCTAAAATAACTATGTACTCTCACATTTTAGAGTCTTCCCACAGTGAGTTCTCAGGAAAACGAAAAACTGGACAAATAAAATTTAAAAAGGTGATCTTTGTCTATTGGAAAATAAACACAAACACATGAGTGTGTTCTCACTTGAGCACACACACACACACACCCTCACTGGTAATCTCTATCTGGACCCAGTGTTTCCAGGATCTTTGAGCATTGTTCAAAGACTAAAGAAACATATACAAGCAGCAAGGTATTTTCTCCAGAAGCTGAGGAAAGGTAAAGGTTATATATAATACAAAGGAGCAGCAGACTGATTACTTCTTGGGGCTCCCTCTTCTGTGGATCCAGGAGACGGAGGAGTCAGTTGCTCGAGGTTGGGTATAGGTGGCCTTTTGGTTTTAATTGATGTCCTTTTCACATCACATATATCCCGAAACTTACTCAGGAACCACAGGCAGTGGGCTGGTCCAGCTCGAACTGGTTTTAGGTACGTGCATAGTAGGGCCAGCTATGTCCTCTGAGTGAAGTTTTATCATGTTAAGCCTGTGCATGATTGAGTATGCATATGATTGAAATTACATGCATCATAGTAAAAGATGTGTGCAGTGAACTAAGGCTCACATAACCCAACCCTATCAATCAAAAGCAGATCTTATATACCCTACCCCTAGCAACCAACCACTCCTTCTCCTAGATTCAAAAATAGAATACTCAGGGTAACCAGGCACTCTTTAAGTTGCAAGCCTGCTCTGATTGCACTTTCTTGCAGCAGATTTGACCTATACCTAAACTTTCCTTTGGAATCAGACTGCTGCTGCTTTACTTAATTTGTCTGTGATTCTTCAACATGTACAAAATCCCAAGAACCCAGAAACACCTGTTCAGACAGAGACTACCAGGAATAGGACTGCTCTATTTTTTGTGGAAACAATCTTTCTCAAGAGTTTGTCTCTTTCCACCTATCTGGTTCGGAGTGCCATAACAAAGTGTCTTAACTAATGGAAATGTATTTTCTGGCAGTAGTAAAGGCTGACATCTAAGATCGGGATACCAGGATGGCCAGGTTCTGCAGAGGGTTCTGTTCCTGGCTTATAGTTATCAGTCATTTTACCATGTGCTCCCACAATTTCCTTTGTGTGTGCCCAAAGAGAGGGAAAGTCAGATCTTTGGTTTGTTTCTTTTTATGTTTATAATCTCACTAGGAGGGGCCTATTACTATGATTATATCTGTACCTGTTACAAGGCTTCAACTCCAAGTATCATCACAATAGGGGTTATACTTCAGTGAGTGAAGTATAGGAGGTCACAGTTCAGTTTTCCACAGTACTACCCAGTTGTATTATTTTGGCAAAGTTAGTAGGTTAAAACAGAACCACTGTCTTCAGAAAAAGGGAGCCTTGAAAGTATCAGTTCAGTCCATGATAGAACAAGTACCAGTTGCCTAGGAGTCTTGGCAGCCATGATTGTCCCTCATCCTTATCCACACCCATCCTGGTGCCTGTACTTATTTATCCCTGGTGCACCTACCTTAGTCTTGTAGAGGGAGATCACTCATAAGAGAAAGTGATGTTTATGTTAATAATTAAAAGGAAAAAAATGGCAACTTTCAGAGTGGTTATTGGTGTCACCAGTTCCTTATATGGTCTGTTATTCATTCTGCCATCTGTTATTACTTTCTGTACAGTAACATGGACCAATTAGAATTTGGAATTAAATTAACACAGAGGGGTGAATTAATCTACCCAAGAAATTTTTCATTATATTCTGATTATAATTTCCATTATATTGCCATAAGAGTAAAAGGACTGAGTTTCAGAGGGTTTTGAATGACTAGAATAGAAAGCGTAGAGGAGTATGTGGAGAACCAGGGATTAATTATAACCCTGCTTTCTAAGCATTCTGTTTTGTATGTTTATTTCCATATAATCCATTATTGAATGCTTTGGGGAGATGGGTTGAGATTTGCATTTTACAATTGAAATAGTGAGTCTCTTCATGGTCAGAAGATGAAATCTAGATTATCTATTTCAACATGAATTGTACAATATTGAAAGTTGAAAAGACCTCCCTTACTTTTCATTTTATTTCTTTGAGTCTTACAAGAAAGAATCAAAGAAGCCTATTGTTATTATTTTAAGTTGTCATTGTCTGAGACTGAGTTGTGACAAGCAATACTAACCATGTTTTAAAAAGGTGTATCCCTGCTCTGATTTATAGGAGGCATCTTAGACCAAATGTGATGGAGACCATTTCACCTTCCAGATTGAAAACATTTCTGTTTCTGCTTGAAGCCATATTAACAAGTATTTTGCATACAATGATGGTGACACTGTGGTCAGCATTGTTTTCTGGTCACACTGGCATGTCTCACCCTCAGAGTCATATCCTCTGGAAGGTCTAGGATGCTACAGTAAGGGGTTATCAAGCCTTCTAAGGTGTGGCCTCATCATTGATCATCCCCGTTATTTAGAATGGACTGTTACATCGCACAGCACACTTGTTGTGTAATTGGGTACAAAGCATGCACTTTTATAACTAAAGACTTCGACTTATACATACCATTTTTGGATATGTGAACTCCTGACTTTTTTGTTTGTTTTTGAAGCAAGGCTCATATACCCAGGCTGTCCTCAAACTTGTTGTGTAGTTGAGGCTGACCTTGAGCTCCTTCTCCTCCTGCCTCCAGCATGGAGTGTGAGGATTACAAGCATGCACCACCATGTTTACATGGTACTAAGGACCAAACTTAGGGGTTCCTGCGTGCTAGGCCAGCAGTCAGTCAGCTAAGCTACATCCCCTGCCCTGAAGTCCTGACCTCTTAGAAATGGCAAGAAAAAGAACAAAACATCCATAAATACTTGTGGTGTGATGACTTCCCTGGAACTGCATGTAGTTTCCTTCTTCTATAGCTCTGGGAGGAAGATTTTGGGTGACGAAAAGATACTTTTTGATTTCATTTTCCATGATATTTGAGTCCTATCCCCTGAGAGAAAGGCCTGATTTTTCACACCCCAAATGTAACGGTGCCCGGCTTCAAGGTTTGGGAATGGGAGATGATACAATCTTCTTGTGTGTCGGTGTATGCTGCCCATTTCCGAGAGGACGTTGAACTTTTGACTTCAGTTTTCTCATGTGAGGTGATGTCTTGATTTTGTTTTTGAACATAGCTTAGACCTGTTTGATCTCCCAGAATATCTGAATCAGAGTTTCTAATAGTCATTAATACCAGAAAGCTGATAATTCCCAAAAGCCTTAGACTAAGGCCACTGGTGCTAAAAGCTTACAGTTGGAGGGGAAGTGAGGGGCAGTCCTTTTGAGCTGCAGATGTGGAATACTGCCACCATCACTGGAAGAACTCGTGTCCTGAGCAGTTGTCCCTGAACCTAGGCCAAAATAAAATAAAAAATAAATTATAAAAAAGGAGAATTATATCATCAAATTAAAACAGATACTTCAATAAAAAAATAAAAGAATATTATTTTCATTCTATTTTAAATAATCTCATTTAATAACTTTAGATAAATTTCATAAATTTGTTATTGTATGATATAGCACAATTATAACAAATTATTAAAAACACATTCATAGAATTCCTTTTTACACACATGTATGTAGTATATAAATATGTACATTTATAAAAGATATATATACACATATATATGAAAGGTATGTAGATATATACATATATACTTTATATATATATACACATACATGTGTGTTATATATACATTCATATACATATATATATGCACACACATACACATGAACGTTGAGCATGTTCATTCTCCCCTCCCTTCCCTCCTCTAAGGAACAAGTATGTTTCGTTGGAGATGAAAAATGGCTAAATATAAAAAATGATCAGTGGAGAAAGGCCATCTAAAAAAAATAGTGACTTAGCTGACTAATGAGCATTACAATTAACATATTCTGCATATCTATCAATACCAAGGCTCAGTATGCTCCTGTTCCTCTCCAAAATTAATAATGACAAGTACCAGGACCCTGTTAATATTTAAGTAGTATAACAGGCCCAGGCAAGCACGCAGCAGATAGGAATGTAAATCAGTGGTCAGGGTCGCCTTCCTCTGCCTGTCTGTTTGTCAGCAGTTTTCTTCGGGTTCTTCTCCAGCCTCAGCTCTCAGTGAGGTTTTCTCTTCCCTCTCTCACTGCTGAGGCCACTTGAGTTCTATTCTCTTTGTTTCCAAGACACTCTGAAGAAAGTATATTTACTGGATCATATGGATTTGCAGATGTACTCTACCTAAGTGTACTCACAGGTTGCTTGACGTTAGAGTCTGTGCTGTTGTTTTTTGTGTACGACATATAGTAGGAAGTGATGAAACATTTGTTGAACAGATGTTCAATGCATTCTCTTCTTAGCATTCAGCACAAGAACTTGACATCAAAGGGAGCTTTTGATGTGAAAAATATTAAGTGCTTGCATTTTATAGTGTGTTTTAAGACCAAGAAAGCTGCTTATGTTTCATAAGTGTGGGTACATGCATTGGCTTGGTGATGGTAAGGAAATGGGGTGGTCATGTTGGCAGAGTACAGTAAGTATGACAAGAGCCCCGGTCCCAGTGCTGTAGGTACAGCTTTGCCATAAGACCTGGCCATAGTGCTGGGACATACACTTTTTATACCCCCTCCTTCATTTCAATAAATACACAAGAAGAGATCATCTTGCATAAATTCCAGACCATTCAAGCTTTGAAACCCTTTTCATGTTGTAATGATCCTCTGTTACTACAAAAAAAAAAAAAACCACAAACAAACAACAAAAAACCAAACAACCCATCCTGTTAGTCCCCCAGTCTTGGGCAGTCCTTACTCTGTTTCAGTTTGGGGTCCTCTGAGTACTTTCCATTCATATTCCGCTCTCTCCCTTCTGTCCTGTAGGGTTTGCCTTGAGCTGCAGAGAGGATTGAGCCTAGTGTGGTGTTAGTTGGTGTTCCCATTCTTTCCACAGATGGCCCTGCTCGCCTGTCCACTGCTCATGTTGTTCACTGTGCCAGCACTCAGAATTCTTAGCCCCTCTCCTGCCAGCCCTTACCTGCAACTGGTCTCCAAGAACTTTTAATGCCCTTTGCCCTATTTTCATTTTCTGTTAATGTAAAGACTGAGGCCATTCCACTGTGGGTTTATCTTGCCCCTGTCCCTACTTTCACAGTATGCTTCCACCTTTATTATGATAATAGCACTAAGCACTGCTTCTTAAATTTAATATGACCATAGTACTAAGCACTGCTCCTTGATGCACATTATGTGTCTGCCTTGTTGTAGACGTTTACTCATACCACCTCCAAGTCTTCCCACTGTTCCTAAAGGGAGGCTGCATTCATTTGACAGATGTGGAAGCATCCATGGATGGCTTAAATAACTTGTCCAAGTTGTCCAAGATCACACCTGATGCAGTTTCCAGAGTAGCAAGACACGTGTCAGCCTCTGCATGTAGTCAGATCTTTGTCATTCCCTTCATGTCAGCCTTTTGTTTCAGAAACAGTATTGTATCACCATGTGGCAAACATGTCACCATCTTTACACTTACCACTTCATTGTTTTATTTGTTATATGTGATTTGTTTATATTCACACAAATTTAAACTCTCAGAATAATGTGGCTCCAGTCCATATTCTAACATGCTAACTCTGCAAGCATATTTGTTGTTTTAGTCTTTTATATTGTCATTTTAAACACTAAGTAATTTTCATCAAATCAGCTTATCATAATTATATAATGGTTAGTTTTTGTTTCTACCATACAGCATCTAGAATACTTTCATTTTGTACTGAGATAAATTGTAATACTTATTTGCCCCTTGAAGATAGATGATAATATGTTGGTTTTCATAGAAAAATTTTAATTTTCAAAGAACTCTTATGTATCTGATCCTATTCCAGGAACAACCAACATTTTTCACATATTGGGTTTTTAATTTTTTTTACTTTATGTTTATTTATTACTTCAAGTTACAACTCCATCACAGTGCCCTCTTTCCACCCCTCCCAGTCCCATCCTCCCACCCTCTACCTCCTCTCCCTCCTATCCTACTCCTCCTGAGTGAGGTGTCCCTACATATCAGTTCCCCCCTCAGTTCAGCAGTCATATGACAGCTAAGAGCTTCCTCTTGCACTGGGGGCCTACATGGCAGCACCACTAGGGCAAAGTGTCTCACTAACAAGTAACAAAGTCTATGTTCCTGTTCTTTTTGGTGCATTTGGTGTAGTATAGTTATCCTGTACTATGTGGCTAAAATCCAATTATAAGTGAATAGATGCCATGTGCATCTTTCTGGGTCTGAGTTAGTTCACTCAGGATGAGCTTCTCTAGTTCCATCCGTTTGGCTGCAAATTGTATGATTTCCTTGTTTCTTTTTTTTAAATTTTTTAATTTTTTATTTCTTCAAGTTACATCTCAATCACAATCCCCTCCCTACTCCCCCCTCCAGTCTCACCCTCCCACCCTCAACCCCCTATCCTCTTCCCCCCCTTTTTTTTTTAAGTTTAAGGCATATCTTATTTCCTCCAACACCTCCCCCTTTCAGTCCAACAAATGGCTCTTTCTCTTATGATAATAAATACAATACAAAACAACAGAAATAATTAGGCCACAGTTATGAGAGTTAGATGGCTTAGCATACATTCCCAATGTCCAGTCCATATGTATTTGGCACCTGACTTTAACATTCTACTATCCAACCATCTCCATGAGTTTAAAGTTCTATATCTAACTCAGCTTTCATACTAACTTGCCTCACAATTTTAAAAACATCTTCTTAGATCCAGAACACCCTCTTGACTCCTAAACAACTCAAGATTTAATTATGCTTTATGGCCTTCTATTTGGTCATCTAATGCTCTGTAACTGCTATCTGAAGTTCAAATTTAAATTTGCATGATAATGATAACTTCTCACATTTGGTTTGTACAAATTTGGGTCCAAATGTGGCTCATACACTGCAGTTGGTTGTTATGTGATTTAACATGTATCATTCTGAAGAGTAAATATTACACACAGAGTCTTCCTATGTGTCAGGCAACTTTACCTTGTGAGCCTCTTGTCTCAGCCTTCTGGGTGCTGAGATTGCAGGTGTTTGCCAGCCCCGTTTACAAACATTGAATACCATCAGCGTGGTAGACAAGAAGTGGTCCTACACAGCATCTCAGCATCTTCACACTGACTGTCTCTCCCAGGTATTCTGTATTTGTTTAATTGTGAGTTAAATATAATGGGTTTAATATTATTATAGCTCACTTTTAAAGAAAGATTTGGAAAATTTTTTCAAGCTAGGGTTAAATTTTGCATTCTTCTCAGCACATATAATACTTACTGTTATAGGAGAAGGAACCATCTGTTGGACTGAAAGGGGAAACTTCTGGGGGGAAGAGGGTGGAAGGGTGGGATAGGAAGGGGGAATAGGGAGAGGTTTGTCACTGAGATGTAACTTGAAGAAAAAAAAATAAAGTATTTATAAAAAAAAATAAATAAAAACCATTTTTAGTGCTTTTTTTCTTTAGTACCCTAAAACCAGAGATCTGGTTACACGCATCCTTGGAAATAAGCATTAATGTTGAGGAGACCGAACCATGCTGATAGAAATGTGAGTAGAGGTGAGTCCTTGCCCAAGCTTCAGAGAGGCTGTCTGTGAAGTGCTTTATTTAACAGGGTGGCTTTTCATTTGGGAGCCAAATTCAAATATCTGAACTGTTCTCTTTCATCATATGGGCAGGCTGTGAACTAGAGATGTTGAATCTAGCTTTGAGCTGTAAATATATCATTTAATCATTCTTTAACTATTTGCTCATTTGTTTTGTTTATTATAATTGTATGGTATTCATAACATAACTAGAAGGTTGGTCACAGAAACACAGGAACTGAAATGTAGAAAAGAAGAGTTAATATAAAACACTTTCCTACCCAATGTTTTGGTTTAGAATTATTGTTTGGTCCCTAAATATTTGCCTAACTTAAGCTTGAATATTAATCATCTTTCTTTATTTCTCTTAAGAATGGCTTTGCTATATTTTCACTATTACTGAGAATACAGTTCTTTCTCTCTCCCTCTCTGTCTGTCTTTCTGTCTCCAGATGTTTCTTTAGACATGAGAAGCAATTCTCTTTCCTTTTATATATCTGTAAGTGTTTGAATTGATCCTGGTAAGTTACATCTTTTTTTTTTTTTCAGTATTCCTTCATTGACCTTATTGTACTTGTCTCTGCTTTGATAATCCTCTAATAGTTTTACCATGTGTGTAAGTTGTATGTATGCCAGAAGTGATGTGAATTCAGAGAACGTGTGAGTGTGTGTGTGTGTGTGTGTGTGTGTGTGTGTGTGTGTGTGTGTGT
>CAJQZJ010032273.1:4383449-4407925 GCA_907164525.1 Lophiomys imhausi | reverse complement strand
GTGTGTGTGTGTGTGTGTGTGTGTGTGTGTGTGTGTGTGTGTGTGTACAGTGTTGGCACACTACCACAATGGGCATGGAGGAAAACAGCATTATTTTTTGTTGTGTTGTTGTTGGTTTTTTTGTTTTTAAAATTTGGAACAATAAAGAGAAAAGTGAAATTAAAAAGAGGATGTTGATTTAGCAAACTAGAATGAATTTAAAGATCCTTTTAAATGTTTTCATTCTATATTTCTTTTTTTAATATAATTTATTTATTCACTTTACATTCTGATCATAGCACCCTCCCTCCCCTCCACTGGGTCCTGCCCTCCCACCCCTTTCCTGTTATATCCCCTCCCCTTCTCCTAGGACAAAGGGAGCACCCCCCCACCACCATCCTACCCCAACATATTGAGTCTCATTAGGACTGTGTACATCCTCTTCCATTTAGGTCCTGCACCACAGCCCAGTTCATTCTTTATTCCTTAGAGGTAGAAAAGTCCAATTTGAAAGCATAGTTTTAAGAGACTGCCAGGCTTCTTTGTGTTTTTATTTTGTTCTTGGTGGAACTCAAACCTTTAAGTTGTTGTTTTTCTATATCAAATGGACACTTCATTGCTAATCTGTTTCTATTTTCCTCCAATTTCTCCAATTAAATTCTTAAATTTACTAATTTGTATAGGAATAATGAACATTTAATATAGGAATGATTAAACTAATTTTCATTTCTAACCTTTCTATCATAAATTGTAGTCTCATTTTATAATGAATCTTAGTTCAACATTGTCACAATATTATTTTTTGGGTGAATGCTAAAGAGTCATCATGTTAAGGCCTTAGAACATCATGCCAGAGAATGAATCATATTGCTGTCCATTCTAAAATACACAAAAGAGGACCTGCATTATGTGACTTTTCTCTGAATTCTCTCCCTCTCTCTGTCTCTGTCTCAAAACACACACACACACACACACACACACACACACACTCACATTCACACTTCTTCATACACATGTTCACACACACATTTACACATACACACATTCACATAGGTTCACACACACTCACATTTACACACACACACACACACACACACACACACACACACACACACACACACTGTAGCAAGGACAGAAAATAATCAACTACAAGTGAATAAAGTTAGCAATTTTTTCTAAGATCAATCATGAATTCTATGATTCTCAGACTCAGTATATGGAAACTATAAGTAAGATAGTGCCCAAAATTGTGAATTTCTCTGAGTTGAGAGCTAGCATGGGCCCAGTTTTTAGAAGAGGAGAGAATCTCTTTCATCTATTTGCTTATTAAGATTTTGTCATTTTCAATGTCTTCCTTACATAGAGTTTTTCTGCTTTGTTTGAGATAAGATCTATGTAACCATGCTGGCCTAGAATTCATGGTTTTCCTGCCTCTTTCTCCCAAATGTTATTACAGGAATAATTATATCTGCTTCATGAACTGTTTCTTACCTTTGTGTGAAGTTCTACCTCTGGGAATAATTTTTATGTGGTCCGTAGATACAATTTTATTTATGTTATATCATATCAGAGTATATCTAATAATCTTTCCCTTTTAATATATGTAATCTATAAGCTATGGGCTTGCAAGCAGTGTTGAATCTATTCACTTCTTCCTACTGGATAGCAGTTCTGACTTTTAAGCAAATAAGGGAATAAATTTTTCTCTATTTGACAAAGTTAAAATATAAAGCCACGACTATCCAATATGAATCATAGTACTGCTTAGACTAATCTATTATTTGAGTTTATCAAAAGCTACATGAATTAATCTTAATCATTTCTATTCTTTTAAAAATATCAGCAGTTAAAAATTGCATATCTTATTATTAAAAATGGTTTTGAGCTGAGATGTAATCTCCCAAATGAAGGAATAAAAACAAGAACAGGTTAAGGCAGAGAACCATTTTTCTTCCTAAAATTTGAAATAAATTGAGATCAAGAAATGTAACACATTGTTAAATAAATCAGAGGTCTTATGACAACCTCTAATATTTTATAATGGGTTTTTGACTTGATTTATGTATTTAAAATAACTAGCAAGGTAGTCTTTAAATGCTAAAACATAAATTACAAAGGGAAAGCGTTGATTTATGTTAATGGTGGATAATGTGAGGGATGTGGCAAGTGATTGCTGACTTTTGCAATATTCCCTGGATGGGGCAACAAAGCCCCAGAGCACAGGGGGATGTGCCCCCTTAGGCTCCCTTTGTTGACTTACAGGTGCAGAATGTCTCCTAGGAAGGGACAGAACACTGATAGGAACTTTCTTTTGTGTTTCAGATATCTCCAGCTTTTAGGAGAGCTTCTGGGTAGGTCCCAGCCACACCATGTCTCCATGGCAGACCAGATGCGTGCAGATGTCTGCAAGGAGTATAGAACATGGAGCAGATGACCGTCCTAGGTAAATCTTCGGTCTCTGCTGCTTCCCAGTAGTGTCTGTGTTATGTGGCCACAAAGGCATCACTGCTTCACATTTTCATATTTCAGCCCGAGGACCTTTTGTTCATTTTATTTCCTGTATCCATCTTCCTGATTCTTTTGTATGACTTTGTCCTCTTCTGATCCTCCAACTCTCACCTTAAATATAACTGCCTCAGAGAGTATTTTCTGGATCTCCTTACCAGAGATCCTCCCCCTTTACCCATTGCCCTGTTCAGTTCCTAACACTTTAAAATAAGTCTTTCTTAGTGCTTTCAAATCTCATCCTTTGCCTCCACAGCAAATTTCCTGTGCATAGGGGAAAATCCACTTTATTAATTACAACAGTAGTGCACTTAATGGCAAACAGTAAGTACTCTAGAAAATTATTAGATAAATGAATGAATATCTGTAAGATTACATTTGAAAAAAATGCCTGAATTTTAAAAAGTATAAGCATTGCTTTAAAACAGTGGTTCTCGACCTCCCTTAATACAATTCTTCGTGTTGAGGTGACTCCCAACCATAAGATTATTTTCATTGCTACTTCATAACTGTAATTTTGCTACTGTTCCTAATCATAATATAAATATCTGATAGACAGATGGAGTTAGGCAACCCCTGGGAAAGGTTGCTCCACCCCTGCTTTAAATGAGCATGTCCATAAGCCCAAGTGATATCTTTACAGATGTCTGAATACTTTCTCATTCTAATAAGCATCTTTTCTTTTCATGATTCAATAAACAAACTGTAGGGTTCTGTACTGAGGACTCACAATTGGTCACAATTGTGGCCAAGCCCTTCTCAAAGAGGTTCTCAGTTTCTCTTTGTCTATAGGTGGCACCCTACAAACACACACCTTTGAAATAAACCTGTGTAGCTCCAGAGTCCCGCCTGCGGCTGCGCCTCTTCCTTTTCCACTGGAGAAATCATGTTAGCAGGTAAGTTGGTGAGTGTAAATGCCTTACAGGGAAGGGACTGCCTTCCCTGTAATAACACAGATTTGTGTTACAGGGCAAACCAATAAACCAGTTACAAATATTAGAGACTTTTTGTGACAGGGAACTATGGCCACAGTTGATACAGACACTGACTTTACTGAGGCGGTGTCACAGATGAGATTTTGAAGTTATGTGTTGACAATTGGTCTCAAACTTCTGGAGAGCATTTTATTGTTTATGTAACTTCTAGGGAAGAACACAGTGCATGTAGTTGAGAGTCTAAATGACCATGTGGGAGAAGAATGCTTGGAACTAATTGGAGTAGAGCTCTTACTGATCCTTGATAGGTATTGCTTCAGCATGATTGACATAATGATTGTTACTATTTAAGCTGAACCATGTAAATGCAAATACCACACATCTTTCACTCATAATGTAATTTCATTCAGTTAAAACTAATTAATTTGTTAATATTTTCTACCATTCATCTAAAATACATTTGGAAATAATTTCTAAACTCTTGAAAGAAGGAAAGTAACATTACAATGAATCTTTTGTATCTCTATTAGTCTTTTTTTCTTTTTTAACTTGTTTTTTAAAAGATTTATTTGTTATATATATAGTGTTCTGTCTGCATGTATGCCTGCAGGCCAGAAGAAGGCACCAGATCCCATTATAGATGGTTGGGAGCCACCATGTCGTTGCTGGGAATTGAACTCAAGACCTCTGAAAGAGCAGTCAGTGCTTTTAACCTCTGAGCCATCTCTCCAGCCACTAGTCTTTTTTTCTAAAGACAAGTCAATTAGTTGATTATGTCCCCATGCTGTCATAGCCTTGCTCTGCGCTGGTATGTGTTATCTGGAGGACACTGCCACACTTCAGGATAGCTCTGGCCCATAGAAATTGCCTCCTAGTTGAAAGAACAAGATACATATAGGAAATGAAGCTGCCTATATATACTACGTTGTTTCTGGTCCTAATTTATCTATGTGTCATATAGATGCATATACACATTTATTTCTAGAACAACAGTGCTACATGAGTTCTACCTTTCAGTTTTCCTTAATGTTAATATCTTATATAATATTCACTGAACTAAAGTATTGACACTGGTATATTATTAAATAAGCTATACTTCTTTTTCAGATTTAATGAGCTCTTAAAATAATGGGAATCTTTTTTGTGTTCCAGGGCCTGATATTGTATTTAGCATATATGTGTTTAATAAGGGATAAAATATAAAAGAAATATGCAAAGAATTTTGTGAGTATTCAGGCATCAATAATGTTAGCATTTAGTATATTCTCTTCCTAGGCCATGTACATTAGCAAACACATCTTTAGATCAGTCTTGACACCTATTTTTGAATGTGTGTGTGTGTGTGTGAGACAGGATCTAATTGTAAAAGGCGAAAGATTTATACGATCTGAAGAGAAACCAGAGTTTGACAGGATCTAATTGTATAGCCTAGGCTGGCCTAGAACTTGGGTCCTCTTACCTCAGCCTTCCAAGTGTTGGAATTATAGGAGTGTGCTATTACACCTAGCCAGACACCTATTTTGCATTCTCTTCTCTGTATATGTAGATTCAGGTGTGGACTTAGGTCATCAAATATAGTGGCAAATATACTTACCATTGAGCCATCTCACCAACCCTCTTTTTTTTACTTTTGTAGCTTGAAAATCAATTTTTTTAATGTTTATTTATTACTTTAGGTTACATCTCCATCACAGCCAACCCTCTATTTTTAATCATTTACCAAATCACAAATATCACTCTCTGTAGTGTTAGTTTGAAACACCTTTATGTGTACAGTTTTTTAAAATATGGAGATTCTTTTGGTTAACATCACTCATTCATTGTTCATTTCAATTTTTCTTTCTTGCAATTCATACCATGATGATTTTTAGTACAAGTGAGCTTTGGGTAATGTCCACATCTTTACAGGTCAAAAAGAAGAATATATCATGTAAGAATCTAGGGACTCCCTCCCCCTGTTTGTTTTGTTTTATTTTATTTATTTATTTATTTTATTTTTTGGTTTTTCGAGACAGAGTTTCTCTGTTTAACAGCTCTGGCTGTCCTGGACTCGCTTTGTAGACCAGGGTGGCCTCAAACTCGCAAAGATCCGCCTGCCTCTGCCTCCCAAGTGCTGGGATTAAAGGCGTGCGCCACCACCGCCCGGCTGTTTTGTTTTATTTTAAACTCGAGACTAATATATTTAAATTAAACTGAACCTGTAAAATTGAAAATGAACCTCTCTGCTTGGTAGACCTCTTTTCCTGCAGGAGGGAATGCACTGTGAGGTCTTTAGCCTGAGGCAGCACAACAGGAATTATTAGCATACAGCTAGGTACCAGGGCAGCCTCAAGCCCACGCTTTACAGGGGCCATCCAAGTGAGCTCTCACAAGACTATCACAGCCGATATGTTTTAATATGTTTTGATGTGTGACTAGGGGGTGGCATTGTTTGGGCATTTACTATGACTGACCATTTTTACTTTCAGTGTTTTTCTATTTCTTGATCACCAAATAGTAAGCTTTACTACTAAGCAGCAGTCATCAGCACCAAAGAAAAGGACCCTGATTATCCCTGACTTTGTGTACAGATAGTTCTCCTAGAGCACAAGTCCTGTGGTGTAAAGACTTCCTGAGCTGTAGTCAGCGGACATTCTTGTCACACATGAAGCAGAATCGAGGCAAGGAAACCTCTTGGGATGCCTGCCACCACCCCACCCCCACTCCATCCCTGACTTGAAGCACAGGCCACAGTGGCTGGAAATTGAGATCTCACTCTTTGTATAAAGGCAGACCTTACCTGGACTAGAAGTGTGACATGGGCCAGTGTAGCTTCTGAAGTTAAGCAGGCTTGGCACATCCTGAATCCAGTACCAGCTAGGAACTTTTTGAATTTAAGTAGCTGAGGCTTTTTAGCCTGAGTTTTCTCAACAGTAAATATAAAACTGCTCTAGAGGTTGATCTGTCATTTGAATGACATGTGAAAATGTCTGGCATGGTATCTGGCATACAGTGCACAATTGGATGAAAGTTTATTCAATGAAGGGATGGATGAATGTGCTATTTAGCTGTTTGAACATCCTATTTTTTAAATAGTTGTATGGCTGTTTGTGATAGAAAATATAATAAATATCAAAGAAATGAATTAAATATCCATTTAATTCTCTCTCTCAGGGTTACAGACAACATAAACAAACTCTGGCTAGAATTTATTGGATGAACAGTCAAATCCTGAAATTTAGGAGTTGGATCAGCAAACAGTTTGATGGTACAAGCCATGGATCTTCAGGGACCCCAGAAGCAAAGTATTATAGACCTTTCCTCTGGAATGTTGATGTCTTTATTTCTCATCTTTAATGACCTGTCATCAGTTGCTGGGAAGAAAGGGCTGTGTCCTACAACATGGACACTAATATCATCACTTCTCTGTATCAGGGGCACTTTACAGGGCAAAGGGAATGTTGGGAGACTAATATATTTTGAAAGTTTTTTTTTTGTATATTTTATTTAAAATGTTATATAGCATAGAAAAACTAATTATAGAGACAACAAATGTTATTAATTTGGATAACAGTTACAGTAAAAAGGAGTCATGGAAAATATGTGCTGAGCTGGAGGTATAGCTCAGTTGTAGAATGCTCAGCTAGCATGCATGAGGCCCTGGGTTCGATACATGATGATGCTCCAGAACTTCACTTGAAAGTTTTTAAAGGTTTTATTGAGGTATGATTGACATATAATAACTCCACATATTTGAAGGACATAATTTGGTATATTTTGGTACATATTATGCACATCTGGAAAGCTGCCACCAGGATGGAGACAATGAATGTATTTCACCTCTGGATATCTCCTTGTGCCTTTGTATTCTTTCCCTCAACCCTGCAATCCCTAAGCACCTACTGTTGTGTTTACTTACTAGTTGGCAGGCATTTTGCTTGTTTCTATTGGAGGCTGTTATCAATAAAAATATTATGAGAATTTATGTGCAGGTGATTTTTTTATATGTTTTCATTTCTTTTGGGTAAACTAGAAATGGAATGACTGAGTCATTCTGTAGGTGTGTGTTTAACGTTCTCACAAATTGCCAAGCAGCAAGTGATTGTACCATTTTATATTCCTTTCAGGAATGTCTGATATTCACAATTGTTCCATATCTTCACCAACACATAGTGTATTTTTATCATTTACTTTGGAAACAATACTTTAGAAAGGGAAACAAGCCATTAAAAGAATCAATTGAAAAATTCAAACAACTTACCAAAAGAAGATATACAAATGGTGGACACACATATTCAACATATTTAGCTTCCAGAGAAATGAAATGAAAAATTAAAACCATAATGACATGTGTATTCAAGCAGTAAATTGAAAATATAATATAATATTTTTTTATTATTATGTTCAGTTTCCAGATGGAAAAACTGAGGCTCACAGAATTGAGTAACTTGATCAAAAAAAGAACTTTTTGTCATAGTCATTTAAACAGGTCTTTAAAATCTCAGGTTGAAAAGGTGGGAATTTATTACTTAATTATCTCCTTTTCTGGCAGGACAGGCTGCCCTAGTCACAGTGAATATTATGGATATTTTAGTGCAGGTTTTGCTATCTACTTAACCTAAAGTGTAAAATATACATGTTTCCAACATCCAGCTTTGTCTGGATGCTTCTTGGAGAAATATTCAAAATAAGGAAAATATTTGAAAACCTCATTGATTCAACAAAGATGCAGTTCTCTTTAACTATGGCCCCTAAAAATCAAATTGATGGTTTTTTTTTTTTTTTTTTTAAGAGTCTTATGTAGCCCAGGGTAGCCTGCATTGCTTTATAGGTAAAGCTGGCCTTGAACTCATGATCCTTCTGGCTATATCTCCTGAGTGCTGACATCATGGACATGCACCACCCACCATGCCACCCAGTTTTATGCAGCCCCATGGATCGAACACAGGACTTTATTCATGCCAGACAAGTACTTTACCATCTGAGCTGCTTCCTCAGCCCTTGTTTGTGTTTTTATCTAAGAGATCTCAGCTTGACTCTCACTCTCTACTATTTCACAGCCATTTGATCTTGAGCAAACCATTAAGTAAACATGTTCAGCTTTGACTTCCTCTTTTGAAAATTGGAAGTAGTTATCCTGATGTCAATCTTTTAGGGCTAGAGGATCTGATATATACACTTTACTGTTATGTACTATACTTACTAGTCCCCCAGCACTGAAGTTACCATGCCAATACTAATGCGTGACCATCATAAGAATAGGTATGCTAAGCTTTGTACTCACTACCAAGCTCAACACACCAATTCATCATTACCCAATCTTGCATATGTAGGACTTGTTCTCTCCTTTAGGAAATGGTAATCTCACTCCAAAGGAGTTACTAAGAAGTAAAGGAAAGTTGCCCTTTAGGTATAAACATTGAAATGCTCTTTTGAGGGACTCGCTGTAGTTGCTATTGAGCCACATCCTCTGGGTTTTAGCGTTCAAGAATCAGATATGCAGGAGTCACAGAGTGCAGAGAAATCAGTCAGCATGATAAAGAACAGCATAGAGCACTGTCCCTTATGCTCAGATGACTACAGCCTGCTTGCAGTTTTGTGGGATTATCCTTCGTATCTGGCACTCACTCTTGTAGATGTGCTTTATCCTCCACTTTCTGTAATACCACTGGCTCTTTTCCAGCCTCTGGGAGTGTTGCTCTGGCTACTAGAGATACATTTTCTCTGTCCTATTAGTTTCCTTGGAAATATGATCAACACTTTTGGTCAGTATTCGGGGGCTGCAGTGAGGCTTGCTCTGAGCACTTGGATATAAGATTATGAAATACGAAACTTTACTGGCTGCTTCCAGCAGTATTCGCTGAAGTAGTCCAGTAATGACTTGGTCCTGCAGAGAGCCTGAAATTCTGCTGGCTAGTACCACTGTTCTTGTGCAAACTTCCCAGAAGACAGCCACTGAGAACAATTGTTTCCCCATGTGGGAAAAACTGTGCCTTGTGTCCAAAACAACCAAGTCAGGTGATCACTTTATTTCCCAGCTATGAAAACATGAGTAGGTCATTGTAGGTCTCTCTCTCTCTCTTATAGTACAATTTATATAGCTTTCAACTGTGCTGGTTTAAGTATGACATCTCCACCTTGACCCTTGCAGGCAAAGGAGTGGGGATTATGATGCACAGCATACATCTTGTTCTTTGAACCCAAGTGTTGATGCACGTCTTCTTTGTGTAGCATTGAACCCAAGTGTTGATGCACGTCTTCTTTGTGTAGCATTGTTTGACACTATCACTTTGCAGCACAAACATAATTATTTCTCTTTCATAATCTCACTTCACAATAAGTGCATAACAGTTTAGAGATATCTAGCAACTCCGAGGTTTGTACAGTATGTCTACAACCCACACATTTATTCATTTATTTAAAACGTGGCCAGTCAGGTGTTGAGCAGGCCCAGATGGGCTTCTAGGGCAAGGAGCAAGCCAGAGACTAAAAGAATCCCACCTGGACAGTGACCCTGGTCAGAAATGAGCCCAAGAAAGATGACCCTTACATGGGGCCACTCAGTCGGGCTGGGCCAGGAGTGAACCCTAGACAGCAACCAGACCCATGGTGCCCAGACAGGGAGCTAGCCTGAGATAATCACCAGTCCAGTGTCTCATAGGCCTGGTAGTAGTGATGGGACAGACCATGCCGGAGATGACCCCTGTCCAGTACCATTGTCCATGAATGGGGCATAGGCCCCCTGAGATTACTCTTGGGATAACCACAGACACTTTAGAGACTGTTGGCACCTCTAAGAGGAGCAAATAAGTTGTGGAGAAGTGGAAGAGAAAGAGAAATAGAAAGATCTGAGCATAATGAAGAGAGGTAGAACTGAAGACTCCAGGGTAGTAAGGAATAGCCTGATGTGAGTAGCTGGTGATGCCACCCGGGACCATGGTGGGGTCCTGGTCTGTGCTGCCACTGGGGGCCACATTTGGGTCCCACATCTGGGTCCGTGACTGCAGCAGCAGGGATCTCTTACCAACAAAGGCCAGGTGGACATCCCTAGTCTGGGTTGCTGCCCAGGGACATATGGATGACTGAGGGCTTTGCCGAACTGGCCATACCCCTTACCTGGGCATTGTGGGAGACCTGTCCCTAAAGGCATAAGAGCAGGAGAGCTAACCCTACCCCTAGCCAGCTGCAGTACTCAGGAGAGCAGACCCCGCACATTGTAGAAGTTGTATATGAGCTGGCCAAGGATACAAGTGAGGGAGAGTGGGCCCTACTCTTGTTTCCCATTTGGTGGCTTGGACAAAGAAGAGATACAGAACATTTCAATGAACATTTGCAAATGAAGTGTGGACAAAAGAATTCCACAATGTGTAACACATTGTGACACATTACAGCTTCCATGATGAGATTTTTTTTTTTCTCTCTTTGGGGCAGGGAGGATGCAAGGGTGAAAGGAGTGTAGAAAGAGGGGGAGATGAATAGTATTGGGGTACATTATGTGAAATTCACAAAGAACCAATAAAAAGTTAAGAAGAAAAACAAAGTAAAAGTCTACATCCACTTAGCAATAATTGCCATTGTTTTCTGCCCATAGCTCCTGGCAGTCACCATTCCACTTACTCTGTGTAATTGACTATTCTTTTTTTTTTTTAATTTAGATCTCACTCAGTGGGTTCATTCAGATCTGCCTTTTTATTTTCAGTTTCAATTTATATTGATAAATCAGACATGGTGTTACCATAAAAAGGAACCTATATACACTGTTGGTGAGAATGTGAACTAGAAAGATTATGGAGAACTAACACTAAATGGTTAAAAAAATTTCAAAACCTGCTACTGTAGAAGTAAGAGGAATTTCAGTGGAGTAACCATATAAAGGGGGAGATAATGTCCAAACTAGGTATCATATGCTACCAATTAAACCCCCAGGACCAAGGATAGGTTAAATATTTTTGAGTCTTTGGCCTACAAGGTCCCACAGATCCCTACCCAAACATTATAGGCTATTGCTATTTGTTAGTTACCCTCTGCATCCTAATAATTAGACCTAATCAATTACTGAAGATGCCACATATTGATGTCATCCAACATGGAGAAATTGAGTTGCAACTCAACTAGAAGCTTTATTTCTTAATGACTAGCATCTGTATAGTGCTGAAAAGTACTGCACATGCTACCAGAGGAGAAAACTAATCATCAGTTTCCCCTAGCTATGGACCCTTCAACCTACAATAGTGACCTCTGCAATATATGCCCACTGGTGCAACAGTGCACAAATATTATAGGAGTAACTGGTGGTTTAAATGAGAGTGGTCCCCATAGGCTCATATGCTTGAATGCTTGGTCCCCAGTTAGTGGAACTGTTTGGGAAGAATTAGGAGGTGTGGCGTTGTTGAAGGAAGTGTGTCCCTGGGAGTGGACTTTGAAGTTTCAAAAGCCCAAACCAGGCCCAGTTTCTCTCTGTCTACCTGAAACTTGTGGATCAGATTGAGTTCTCAGGTGTTACTCCAGTGCCATGTTCCTCACCATGATGTTCATAGACTAACCCTCTCAAACTGTGAGTAAGGCCCCAATTAAATACTGTTTTTTTTAAGTTGTTTTGATCATGATGTCTCTTCACAGTAATAGAACAGCAACTAAGACAGTAACCAACCATTTTTTTTTTTTCAATTGGATTTAAGGTTTACTCCATGAGATGGAACTCACATCTGACACTGTAAATGAGGCCAGGAACATAAGGCAAGATAGGTCATGGACTGCAGGGGAAAAAACCTACTGTTATTATTCTGCTAAAAGAACATCGAAATAAAATGACCCCTAGTAACATATTACTATGTCTCTAGATCAGTGCATTGCTCAGCCCTTAGCAGAGACACTTTTTCTTGCAGTAGATAGGATTTAACCCAGAAACTTACAGCTGGACAACGTATAAAGAGTGACTCAGCACTTAATAGGATGCTGTATCACACCCCTTTCCTCAAGCTTCAGGGCTTTAAGCAGAAGTGGAGGTGGAAAGATTGAAAGAGACAGAGATGCTGGATGAACTAAGGAACAGCATCTCTCAGACACAACAGAGCGGATGTAAATATGAACTCACAGTGACTGACAGCATGCAGAAGACCTTCATAAATTCAAGCTAGACAAATATTCCAGCACAAAGAATGAGAAGTGGATACAAAGTCTCACCCCCACAAGAAGCTATTTGCAATTGGTAGCTTATAGGAGACAGAAAATCAGTTTCTTTTGATGGAATGCTCCATGGCAGGCCTGATGCTCAGGAATAGTTGGACAACACAAAAAAGACACCATGTTTTTGTTGTTGTTTGTTTGCTTTTTTTTTGTAATTTTGTGATTTTGTTTTGATTTTTTTTTTAGGAGATTGAAAGACAGGAAGTTGGGGGATAGGGAGGTTGAGAGGACTGGGAAGTGTGGAGGGTGGGAAAGAATATGATCAAGATATATTGCATGAAAAAATCAGAGCAGCCGCAATAGAGGTCTGTGTGAAGTTTCCTCAGAAAACTAAGACTAGACCTGCCATATGATTGAGCTAGACCACACTAGGATGTCAGCATATAGCATGTGAGCAGCCAGGCTCAGAAAGACAAGCATCACACTTTCACTCATATGTAGAATCTACATTGAAAATGCATAAATAATGTTTTAAAGACATGAAAGGGGAAAGGGAACTACTTCAGTTTTCATGAGGATTACTAGTTCCATCTATTTTTCTACAAATGTTATCGTTTCAATCTTTTACATGTCTGAAAAATTCCATGATGCATATATGCTCTAAGTTATCCTTATCTGCTCATCTGTTGATTCCTTAACTTGTCTATTATGAATAGTGCTACAGTAAACATGGGTGTGTCAGTTATCTGCTGTTCACTCACTTAACCTTAATGGGGTGTGATTATGTTCAAAATATAAAATATACATATGAAAATGTCATAATGAACCCATATTTTATATAAGAATATGTAATAAAAGGAAGATAAATAAACAAAAACACACACAAAAGTTATCCCATACCCTGACTGAGGAAGAAAATCCATGCTGAGTGTTGGGAATCCTAATATTTATCTTAATGCCATGCAAACATTTGTATGTCTGCTTTGCTTTGTTCTGATTCCATAATGATAAAGCAACTCTCTGGCTATAGTATGCCTTTCTAACTTACATGCTACTAATTAGTTCCAAGCCTCTATTAATTGTTTATGGTACATAATGTTGCGATGGGGTTTGAAGAGTAATACAATTCCTCAACTACAGAGATAAGCCATAAATCTATCTCTGTAACCACATATGTTTCATCACAATGACCAATTTACAGATGGATGTTGACCCAGGTCTAACCCAATCCTCTAGCTATAATAATTAGTTCATAGGGATGTGTGATTGCTAATTTTTAGTCAAAATTGACACAACTTAGAATCACCTGGAGAGAAAGTCTCAATGAGAGATTGTCCAGATCAGATTGGCCTCCAGGCATGTCTATGTTCACTGAGGTGGGAAGACCCAACCTACTGTGGGCAGCACCATTCCCTAGGTTTCTTGCTTCTGGGTGCTGGAGTACATATGTGTGGAAAGTAATCCAACCACTAGAAGAATGCATCCCTTTCTTTCTCTCTCCTCTTGACTGGATGTGATGTCAGTTTCTGCAGCCTTGGATTCGCCACAGTAATGAACTGTAACAGGGAATTGTGAGCTAGAATAAACACCTTCTTCTTTAAGTTGCTATTTATCAGGGCATTTAATCACTGTAATAGAAACAAAACTAGGACAGCGGATATTTACTTAAGTTGGTTCAATCAAACTAATGTTTAGGACTTTCATTTGGTAAATAGGCAGAAGCCTCTGTTCTCTTACTGAGTTGCAGCCACAAAAGGTAGGAGGGTGCCAATGCAATGGAAAAATAAAGGCAATAGAGGAATAGAAATTTAATTATTGCCAGGTGTGCTGGCTCACGCCTTTAATCCCAGCACTTGGGAGGCAGAGGCAGGTGGATCTATGTGACCTGAAGGCCAATCTAGACTACAAAGTGAGTCCAGGACAGCCAAGGATACACAGAGAGACCCTGTCTGGAAAAACCAAAACCAAACCAAACCAAACCAAAAACAAAAACAAAAAAAAAATAAATTTAATTCTTGGTGCTGCTGGATCAAATCTTGCCTCAAGCCCTCCTACAACTGATCTTTTGAGTTATGTAAGTCAATCTATTCTTTTTTATTATTTAACCAAACTTGAATTAGCTTTTTCCAGTTACTTGTTTAGTTACTTGTTTTTAAGTACATTCTAACTAACCATCTGTGAAATTCTTTGTACAGGCTCATAAAATAGTGATTAAATGGAGTTTAGTACCCCTTCCCCCCCTTTGATACTAAATTTTCATTGTGAGAAAAACATACCATTTCCAGCATTGTATATTAGTTTCTTTAACTTGTTTAATGTGATAAGTTCATTGTCAAGATCCTGACAAAAATTAATTTTTAAGTTTGTGGGACTACTTAGTGCTGACCTTCGGGGTGATGGGTATCATCCCATGGGGGTACACTGGGAGAAGATCTTGATACGTTTGCTGCTTGCTTCGATAGTTCTCTCAGAATGGTTCCTTTTCCTAGTTTCATCAGTTTCTCTAAACATTGATTTCTCTAACAGTTCTAGTTACACTTGATCATTAACACTTGACATCTTAGTACTGGTCACATTCCCTGGCTCAGCTTCCTTCCTCTATAGACTGAACCCTTGCATGTTGTTGTAGTGGGAGCCATATTGGCCAACACAGTGCTTAACCTATAATGGGTTGACTTTAAATGTGAGGAGCCTGTCTAATTCTGACTTTGACATTGCAGAGAATATCAGAAGATGCCATTGAAGGCTCACACTTTCACTAGTCCTGTTTCGTCACTCTCTTGGCCACCTTGCTATTTATATTACAGAATATTGCACATTAGTTAATTTTTAGAAATATGTGGGCCTAGTGTGTTAATCTGTAATCTCAGCCACACAGGGGGTTGGGGGAGAACCAAAAGCTCTGAACTGTAGATGAGTCCAAGGCCAGTCTGTCAAATAGTGAGACGTTATCTCAAACTAAAATGTAATAAGTCTAGGATATAGCTGGCATAACACTTGCCTAGCATGTCTTGTGTCCTAGATTCAACCCCTAGTGGCACACACACAGAGAAACACACACACACACACACACACACACACACACACACACCTTCTCACAGTGTGGAAGTCCAGTATCAGGCATCCTGGTGAGAATTTTCCTACTATGCCCTCACATGGTGAAAGATAAAAACATTAGAGGGAAGATTGTTGATATCTTTTTTTTTTTTCTAGTGCTAGCTATTGAACCCAGAGACTTATAAATGGAGAACATGTACCCTTTATCACTGAGCTACATCCCACTCCCGGTCTCATCTTTTTATCAGAAGCCCACTTCTGTGACAACTGACACATCCTTGCAAGAACAACTTTAACCACCCACGAGGACAGAACTCTCACAACCTTCTCACCTCTCAAAGGTGTCGTCCCTCTGCATGGCTGCAGTGGGACTCAGATTTCTAACACAAGAATGTTATGTATAACATTCTTCCCCTTTAACAAGGCCCTGGGTAAGAACTTTCTTGTAATGTTTTGTGTCTCACTTTTTTCTCTTCATATTCCCTTTAAGAAATCTGTTCATCATGCCAGGTGTGGTGGTACACAGCTTTATTCCAAGAACTTATGAGGCCGGCCTGGTCTACATAGTGAGTTCCACAACAGCCAGGGCTATATAATGAGACCCTGTCTCAGAAAAAAAAAAACAAAACAAAACAAACCAAACAAACAAACAAAACAAGAAATCTGTGCATTGTTCAACTTTCCTCTGCTGGCCCTGAGTTAATGTACTGAGCCTGGAATTGGAATATCACACTAACAGTACCACTGTTCTTATATGGGATGCTTATGTAGTGGTCCTTTAAGGACTCAATATGCTTTAAAAGCCAACAAGAGGTTGCAATCATTCAGAAAACCTGAGTGTTTGCTGTTTCTAATATTATCCTAGAAGTTCCAGGCTCCTCTGATACAGGGAGTTATAGACGAAACTATATTCACCTATCTTTGGGGAGTTGCTCATGGACACACACTCCATCAACTGCTGCTAAATGAGGAGTATTCTGCCTTGTCATCACCAAGATAACTTGGGATTCTAATTCACAAACATTTAAATGCAGTCACTCTGAACATGCTGTGGCCTTGACTTGTATTTTCTCATTTTCAGAGATGGGACCATTTTTTAAAAATAAAGCATGCTGTCTGTGTGAGCTGGTTCCACACAGTGCTCTGAAAGTCCTGAATAAATTACAGGTAGATTTATGGGTATTGCTCAGGGCCATGGTAGATTGACTGGGTTAAAAAGAATTGGGATCTATTTGTCCTGTAGGTCTAGCAGGTCTTAGGTATTAGGGAAAAGAGGTTCCTGAGTGAAAGCCGAATTTTTCTGATCTTATATTGCTTCCTGTATATAGAGAGCCCTCTCCAGGGTAGAAATAATTGATTCACGTTAAGTGACACATTGTCTAATTGGTCACTCAGGAAACTGTTCTCAGTGTGAAGCAACTAACCTGCATAACCATGCCAATAAGACAAGTCTCAAAGTCATCCTGCTACTTCAAACAAGAAGAGACCAGCACCGTCCCAGATGAGTAGCTCTTGTTGACATGCTCCATGCAGCTAAGAACAGACACTTCACAGCATTTCTTGTGGCGAAGGTTTCCCGGTGTTTATCACATGGGCTACTCCTATCCTTTCATTAGGAGATGACCGGAGATTTATCACATGGGCTACTCCTATCCTTTCATTAGGAGATGACCAGAGATGAGGTTTCATAGCTGGTGCTTATCACGACCACTCCCAGGTATACCGTTGGGTTTATTGATGTGTGACTTTCATCTTTGCTGACAAAGAATTGTGTTGTGAGCTGTGTTCCTGACAGGAAAAAGACATGAAGATAAGTGAGGGACAGGTTCTGCATTAAAGAGAAGTGTCTCCTTGAATTGGGGCCAAAATGTTAGTAAGAGTGGAAGGGTTTGATAAGTATTGCTGGGTAGCTACAATTCTTAACAGAAACATCAGAGACCTGGGATGTCATGAGTCTGGAACATGGACAGCCAAGGGGAGGAGCCATCCTTGTTCTTGCTGAAGGGAGTTGTGTGTGATGGATTCCTATAGTGATGATTATGTCTCTCTGCCTCTCCTTCCCTCCAAGTGAAGCATCTCTTCCAGATCTCAGGTTAGTGGGGTTGATCCCTTGCATGATGACTGTCTTCACAGACCTTGTGTAGTCAGTGTATGCCACTCAAGCCAGGCATACAACCACTTACACCCTTTGGTCTGTGACTAGCATTTCAGAAATGAAACAAAGAAAATTTTATCCCAAAGAATATATTTTTTTTCTATTTTCCATTTCACAAAGTTCACTTAAACAGCTATAATTTATATGTTGTCTTCTAATAGGACATCTGACTGACAATATGAAGGACAAGAAAAAAGTGAGGAAAAATGTGAAGAATACTATTCAGCCTAGAGTAAACATATAAAAACAGTTAGGGGAAATTATTGTGTTTATATTTTAACCTAATATCTGTAAGAACAGAGTTCTAGTTTTAAAATTTATTTTTATTTTATGTGTATGAATATTTTGTTTCTTGTATATATGTGCACCACTTGCATGCAGGGCCCACAGAGACCAGAAGAGGGTATCAGGTCACATAGAACTTGAGTTACAGAAGGTTGTGAACTACCATGTGGGTGCTTGGAATTGAACCCAAGTCCTCTGTAAGAGCAGCAAGTGCTTTTACAGGGTGAGACATTTCTCTAGCTCCTGGACAGAGCCTTATTTAACGTCGTAGTCCTAACAGGTCTCAGAGCCTGCTGGGTGCTTGGTAAATCTTACTGAAATATATGAGTGATTGACCAGTTGACAAGAATCTTTTAAAATAATTACCATTTTAAAAATATTTTAAGATGTATTTATTTTATTTTATGTGTGCAAGGGCTTTGGCTGCATGTATGTTTATGTGCCATATGTGTACCTGTTGCCTGTGGATGTCAGAAAGGGTATTGAATCCCCTGGAACTAGAGTTACAGATGGTTGTGAACTGCCATATGGGTTTTGAGAATCAAACAGAGGTCTCCTGGAAGAGCACACATGCTCCTATCACTGATTCATGTCTCCAGCTCCTTGAAATCTTCTTAAGAATTAGAGAAGAGCAAAACTGATTCAGATTGGATAGAAAGTGGGATCCTCTATATTTTAGAAAGTGTTTTTCTAACTGTAAGAATGATAGGTGTCTATTGAAGATGATCAGGACAATTGCAAAGAACGTATAAACTAAGTATATTTATCAGAGACAATGAATTTTCTTCCATTTTCTAGGGTAGGTGGGTGGGAGGAGTATGTATTTTTCACTTTGGCCAGAAGGGCCCTAGCATAAAAATAAGCAGATTCCCTTACGTATTGTGAACATGTAGTTAGATTATCCTGGAACTGCTAGAACTCTGACCCTGGAATATGAAGATGAGGAATGTGGCATAGGGGAAGATATAAGAAATAAGAGGCCATAGGCTTCCTGTATCAAGGTGTTCAGTGATCTCACATCAACCCCAGCTCCCTTCTGCTTTTCTGCTCTACTAGGGAGAATGACCTTGAGGGGGTGTGGGACAACAACTGCATTCTGAGCAGAGAGAAAGGCCTTGGCTACAGCCCAGCTCCACTGCCCGGACACAGAAGAGAGCCCTTTGATGTCTCTGGAATGATTTAGCTTTATTGCCTATTGTCTCTCTCTCCAAATTGCCTTCAGGATGAATGTCCGAGCCAGAATCCGTATAGAGGACACCAGCTTTGCAAGTGCCTTCCCAGATACAGATGCTCTTTCTCTTTAGGAAACATTCTTCAAATTGACCATTAATGGAGGCTGCATTTTGCACCATATGAAGAGGAAATTACACTGCATTAGAAGTTCTGCACTCTGGCTTAGGCAGTGAATTAGATGAGGGTTACAGGCTCACTGCTTTCCTACTGGGCATAATACTCAATTTATTTTCATTCATGTTAATTTCTCTATATCACTGACTTACCAGGCATTAAACTGTTAAATGCAAGCAATTCCCAATTGTCCGACACAAATAGAAATCTTTAGTGAATAATAATAATTTAAAAAAGAAGCCCATGGATGAAACCAAACGCAAAATGTGAGAACCTGATAATCAAAGTTTCTAACTTTTATAAGGGCTTGAAAAAAACTTCCTTTCTCCCTTTGATGTTTTCTTTGGAAAAAAAACAAAAACAAAAACAAAACAAAAAAAAAAAAACTGGAGGGGCCTAGTGGCTTCAGTGCTTCCTTTGCAAGTGCAAAGACTTGAGTTCAGATCCCCAGAATCCATATTAAAAACAAGGCACAGCTGGGTGTGGTGGCACACGCCTTTAATTCCAGCACTCGGGAGGCAGAGGCAGGCGAGTCTCTGTGAGTTCACGGCCAGCCTGGTCTACAGAGTGAGTCCAGGACAGCCAGAGCTACATAGAGAAACCCTGTCTCGAAAAACCAACAAAAGAAAACAAGGTACAGTCCTAGCACTGAGAAGAAGGAGAAAGGCAGCTCCCAGGAGCTTGCTGGGCAGCTGCTCTAACTGAAATAGTGAATTTTAGGCTCAGTAACTGATGAACTGAGGGGGGCTTGATAGGAGTGGGATGCCCCTCACAAGAGGAGAAGGGGAGGAAGGAGAGGGGGAAGAATATGGGAGGGGGGGACCAGGAGGGGAGGAGGGAGAGGACTGTGATCGAGATGTAACTTGAATGAATAAGTAAATCTTAAAAAAAAAAGAAAAATAAATATTGCCAACTAGCACTGGCAAACACCATGAATTTCTAAAATCCTAAGTTTTGCTTGAGACCTTGACTTGATCACTGGCTGTAAGTATTGTCCGTTGTTTTCCATGCAACAATGGGTTCACTTCATTATTTCTAAGAAAACAGGTGATTATTACTCAAATCTTAGTAATGTGGTTTATCTGGTAGACATTAAGTGAAAAACATGTTCTGATATAAAAAAAAATTGGCTAACCCAACTTTTAATTCACGTAACACACAGCTGCTATTTTTGTGCCCTCTCTGGAGACAACTGTGGTGAAGCAAAGGCTCTCTTTATGTGTTTTCCAGGTTGTCATTGAGAATGTCAAAAAGGTATGCAGTCAAGGGGTCTAAGTTTCATAAAAGTGGAAATTTTTACTGCCTCTTCAGGAAAAAAAAAAAAAGAATTTGTCTAGCAAAACATGGTGGAGAAATGATTGGAAAAAGACATCCTAGTGTCAACCTCTGGCCTCCACACATACCCCATACACACGCACATACGTAAGCACACAAAAATAAAACTAAAACTCAAGAGACAAAGCAAGTACATACCAATGGGAAAAAATGGAGTAAAAGTGAGTAACACAGTAGATAAGAAGCATGTACATAAAATCCCTTATCTCAGGGATTCCATGATTCAGATGGTTCAGAAAGACATACTGCCTCCCTTTGGCTCTAGCAATAAAGCTGTTTTGCTGCTGATATGACAGGAGGCTTTGATTTATGCATCTCAATAATATCAATCTAACATCTTTTGAGCATCTCTGGTCTATTAGTAGAGTCAGTTTAGGAAAAGAGAATGATTTCTCTTCCTCATTAGCACTTTATTCCCAAGCATCTGGTTCTGGGGTTACCATCAGCAGGAACTGAGTCTTAAGTTTCTGCCACAACTAGTGGAGCTAGTCACCAGTTTTATCACGCACTAGCTTCACAGTGGGAGGTGGTCAAATGAAGTTTGTTTAGAGACACACCCAGATGGGAGCTAGCTTTTCCCATGAGCAGTATGTCTGGACAAAATTGCTTCTATTTCTGTTATCACATTTCTTGTCTACAAAATGGGCAATAAATACCTACCATGATTTTCAATATCTCAGCAGCAAATTTTAGAACAAATAAAAATCCACATAAAATAGAGTCTGGAAGGAAAAAAAACATCCATAGGGTGCCAACAATTGCTGTTTGTACTGTCTATGTTTTCTAACTTTAAAAAAACAGACAAATATTATCTTAATAAGAAAATTATGATTTCCATTGTTGACGTGGTTTTGTGTTCAAGCTCATATACATTAAAATGATAACCTTTCTCCTTTTCCTTTGCCCCATATAATATTTCCTTTCATACATATAAAAAGTTAAGGTTGATACCTTACTTTCCTTTGAAAGGAAGTAACATACAAGATGCATTGGTTTCTAGTTGTTGCTATAACAAATGATAAAGAATGGCCTGTTAATTTAAAACAACATGAATCCATTCCTGTGTACTTCTGAAGATTGGAAAACTTTAATTTTATGCCAACCGTAAAAATATAGGAATGTCTGCTTGTTTCTCTACTATTGGCAGCTCCCAGTTGCTGACTAATGCTTGACTCTGGTTCCTTCTTGCATGTTGAAAATGCCTTGCTCCAGTGTTTTTTCCCATCACCTCACCTTCTTCCCCTATGATGGTATTTGTAATTCTATCAGATGGATTCAAATACCCAACATAGTCTTTCAGTTTCCATGCCAGGACCCTTAAGAAATATTTGAACAGGTTTGTCTGGGGGTGTGGAATGTAGTAGACTCCTATAGCCACATCGTTCAGGAGACTGAAGCAGAAAGATCACTTCAAATTGGGGATTTGAGTCCAGTAAGGAGAAAAAGAAAAGAAAGGATGTTGTCTTGAAAATAAAATAAAATAAAATTGAGACTGTCGTAATGACTCAGTTGGTGTAAGATGGTCCTCAGATGGCTGTGCAAGCCTGAGGATCCAAATTTGAATCCAAACACCCACAGAAAGTGGATGTAACAGGATATGTTTGTAAACTCAGTGCTGGGGAGCCAGAGACAGGTGAATCTCTGGAACTCATTGGCTAGCCAACCAACTGGTGAACACTGGGGCCAGTGAAAGACCTATCAATAATAATAATAATAATAATAATAATAATAATAGTAATAATAATAATAATTAGTAGTAGTAGTAGTAGCAGCAGCAGTAGTAGAGAATAACTGAGGAAGACAGCAGATAGTGACTTTTGGACTGCACACACACTTGTGCACATACCACAAATCCAAGTATACATAAAATAAAGTAATAAAGTATCCATTTATCATAGGCGATTAATGGAGTCTTTGGTGGAAAGGATATTATTTATCCCATTCCATGGTATCCATATGAGAGGATTAAAGAAACAGTGTTCAAGGGAAATCAACAACTAAGTTCCTCCTAGTGAAAAAGCAGAAACTCTCTACAGATGTCTGTTCAATTCCTACAGACTAACTATGTTGGACCAGCTCCCTGATAGGGAATACAAAGTGTTTGGGTTTGGTGTGGTCACAGAAGCTTATGTATTCTATTGAAAACACCAAAATGACTGTACCTAGCAATGAAAAGCTATTGAAATCTCTAAAAGACCAGAAATTCAGTCTAAAGTTATTACATTTTCTTTGAAATGTCAATTCCTAATGTTTAAAGGCACAGGGAAGACTTCAAGTCAGAAGAGACTGAGCTTTGACTCAAAGGCAGCTTATATTCTCGAGTTTGGTACTAAGGGGTGCCAAGAATAATTTTTGTAAAAAAAATCAAAAAGGTTTAAATTATTATTTTTGTTGCAAAAATGTCATGTTATTAAAGGTGCATCAGGAATGGATACAATCAGATCTCATCTATTATTAATGAGGTTCTGCTTTAATGTGATCATTATAGGTATGTGCCTTCCACCTAAGCAGCTACTGTCTAACAGAACAACAGCCCAAAATAATGAGTTGCCAGTGTGATATTTTTCTTACGTGAATGTTTATACCTATAGGGTTGCCTTTCTCTTTTCTTATAACAACAGTAATAAACTGTGGCATTTTAGACAGAGACAGGTGTAGGTTTTATTTGTAGTATAATGGTTTCTGTTTTGCATCTTAACAGTTCAGATTTGCTACAAAGAAAAACAAGAATATTTCTTAAACTACTATTTCAATTTGTGATAATGATTCAGAGATAGAGAATTCATATGCCTTTCTATAACATGTGCTGAGAGAGAGTCAGAATGAGAGTATAAAGGTCTTAAAGTTTCATTTATTAAGAAATACTCTTCTTATAAACAAGCCTTCTAACTTTTTCTTTCCCTAAAGTATAGCTTCAGAAAGGACATGGGAGGGGCAGAGGAGAGAAAGAACAAGCACATACCCTTAGTAGTTCAGTTTCCAATACTGTCCATTACAGCAAATTCTTACAAATGGATGTGTTGAGGTTTGATTCCAAAACCCTGTGTAGTTCCCAATGCAGTTGAATACTACAGAGTACAGACAAGACTAGGTAAACATAAGTTTTAAGAATGAAAATGAGTTTAGAAGTAAAAGTATAAAACTCAAGTACTCAAGTACCTAGCAATAGCAAATCCAGCAAAACTCCTACAAGACCACACTTGATCAGGCACATCACATTCCACTAACAAGAACACATTTCACTGCTCTCTCCTCTTGCTGCCCCTTCCTTGAAGTTTATATCCCAGCAATGTGCAATGTGACATTTGCTCTCCTGGCCTGGCTTGGGATAATCCTCTATGATTTCTCTAAACTATTCATATTAACCTATTGAGGACATTTAGGGTTGATGGTGAGCTAGTACTTTCAGGACCTCTCCTCTGCTTTGACTTCTTCAGCTCTTGGTCTTTGGAAATCTTTGTTTCTGTCTGTCTGTCCATCCATCCATCTGTCCATCTGCCTGTCTGGTAGGATCTGCAGCCCAACTGGCTTCACATTCCTTATATAGCGGAAGATGAAATACAACTTCTGAGCATCTTGTCTCTGTCCCTCAGGTGCTGGGATTCCAGGCATTTGCCACCACGTCTGATTGTATGCTGAAGACCAAATCCAGTGCCTCGTGTATGCTAAAGATGTGCCTTATCAATTCACCCATACCTCCAGCCTGACTCTTACTGTCTGTGAATGTGCGTGTGTGTGTGTGTGTGTGTGTGTGTGTGTGTGTGTGTGTGTGT